>NCVS01001383.1:8045-47256 GCA_003055095.1 Goniozus legneri
TCCTTCTCCTCCCCTACCCGTTATACCGATCCTTCAGCGTCCATTACACCCTCAGACGTTACATAAAGAGTCATTTTCGGTCGCCACAGCGGCTTCTCGACCCTCCCTCGCTCTCTGCTTCTCCCATTTGTTTTGATAATCATCAAACGCTCCTATGCAACACTCGAATGCACTCGAACGCCGTTAACGAGTTTCCACTTTCGGGTATCAAGAGGAATTAATCACTACGATCGAGATGACTATACGATAATTTGCAATTTTAGTCGCAGTTTCGTCTCGAGTATTTTAAAGTCAAAAATTGTTTAATTGGATTTTAACAGCGTATAAGCGAAGTTTTCACAACCTAAAATTATCGAATTTCGTGTTTCACAGGCACTGCTCCCGGTCTCTTCTGTCAATAACAAGAGCGCGTGAGAGGTAGGTACTCACGTTCTTGGAAATTAAGAGTGCTCATTGTTCGCCCGGCAATTCGCATCGAAAAATATTCATCCACTTCACAATTCGCCACGTGAGCACAATTGAATCGGGCGCGAGAAAAAAGAGCGAATAATCAGAAAAAATAAATTGAATTTACTATAAATTTTATTCAACGTCGAAAAATTGGGAGGAACCAAATTTGAGAGAAAAAATTTCAGATACGATCGACATCTTGAATACCGCGTGCGAGACGAGCCTCTCGCGAATGTAATTCCGTTGTGTTCGGAGGAACGGAGGGGGGAGATGAATCCCAATACGAGGAAATACCCGCGGGATTTCGGGAGCAAGAAGTGGAACAACAGCGAGTGGGCGAGAGGCGAGTCGCGAGGGAGTGCCTGAGTGGAATAGTCAATTAGCGCGATTTGCCGGTCAGCGAGCGCGCGTTACCAGCGAGCACATTGATAGATATGTACGGGCCGGCGCGCTCTGTGCGTGTACACAGCTGGAGCGAATAATCGGAAAGGCCGCCACAGGTAGCCAACCGTTTTCCCGCTGCTTTGTTGATCGATTCGACGTCTGGAAATCGACTGACGCGTATAGTACGTTTCCACTTGTGCCGGAGATTGATGCGAGATCAATAGTCGGTTAAACCGTTTAGGAAATTTTTAGAAAACCTCAATAGACGATAAGTGTGGATGAACAGTTGATTTGGGTGTTTGGATAAGCTTTACTCACGACCCAATGATTTCTACGGCACCAATTTCACGGAAGAGCGACCTCAGACGGAGAAATATCCATCTGTTGGTGTCGTATGAGTATATCAATGTTAGCGCTGGTGTTACCCAACAAATAGCGCTTATATAACTTTAACCAAACGCTTTTCTTTTTACTGTAAAATTGCAATGAAGCAGTGAATTTTATTTTATTCAAATTTTGGTTATTCGAGAAATTCCGCTGTAATGCCAAGAGAATAACGTAAACGAAAAGAATGCGAGCCGTTTCCACTCTGGTATTTATCTTGCTACGCGCTCGACTTTTTATTCTCTTCTCTCTAACGGCGTGACGCGAGACGTAAGTGGAGTAACGTATGCTGTGGTCCGGCGTAGCGCGACTCCGGAGGGAGCTTTTTTGCCACGAAACAATGGAAATTGCTGACGTTCAACGCGGTCACGTCGTCTTATTCTCGCCATGCTCTTATTCCACTTATCCCCTGCTCTCTCTCTCTCTCTCCCTCTCTCTTTCTCTTGCAACGATCGTTGAACCTCAAGAAGCCCTTCCGCGTTTTCGTGGTTAGAGTGCGCGCTCGCGTAACGCCTCGAAGCGTATATTCACGGACATTTTCACTCACCCCTCTCCTTTAAAACCGAAGCGGCAATCGCGGATCTGTTCCGGACAAGTTCGCTTTGCTTTCGAGTGTCTGAAAAGGGAGTTATCCTCTTCGAACTCACCTCTCAGTTCATCTCTTCACGTCGTTTCAAGCTTTCGACTTAACACTTGGTCTTTGTTACGAGACCATTTTCCTTTTCTCAATACCAATCCCTCCCGTTTTCTAAAAAAGATGTTTCAACTATTCCATCATTCAATTTTGAAGATAAGAAATTATGTCGTTTTATTTTTTTTTTATCAAAAGAACTGGAAATCTATATTTTTAAGAATCAAAATTCATGTTATTATGTAATGATATTCGTATAGAATCGCATCAGTTTTCGATACTTTTGTTTTTGTATAAAAGGCGTTCCCTCGTGAGAGAGCGTAAACTGTTCGATACCGCAGGTCGTATTGTACTTTACTTCTAGTTCTCCCGCTAGGTCGATGTTTCTTCCATTATCGCTAGTTCGATCCCAAACTGGACCATCTCTCCCAAAAAAAAGGCACTCCTCTTTAAATGACCACCGCAATACCGAGGGCGACTCGAATATTGCGATCGCTGCCATGGGAACTATTTTCTCGTTTCGCGTGAAATTATTTTTGATTATAAGAAGAACTCACTAAACTCTACTAACGTTCTATTTGATATCAAGAGAGGAATTTGAAATTGAATTTTGAAAATCGTGTTACAGTCATCACCGCGGTGAAGAATTGATTTTTTTAAAAATTCTAAAAAAACAAGCGAAAGCATTTTTTATTTTTTAGGCATTTTAAAGCTCTATTTTCGTTGAAGGATCTCAGCTGCCCGATCCGGGCGTACGCATGGCCATTAGTATCTCTCAGCATGGGGTTGATGTACCATTTAAATATTCATCTCAATGGCGTACAGTTATGCGACAGAGAGAAAGAGAGAGGGAGGAGTGTAGCGAGCTCGTACAAAAGAACGACAACGAGAAAGACGAAGGCACGAAGGACGGTACGACACGTCGGATTACGTAGGGAAAATCACATGGTATACTGCTCTTGTTTTCTCATTACTTACCGTTACTTAAGGTTATAGCGAGCCCAGGTACGACTCGCTTAAACTCGCGCGTCGCTCTTTCCCTTCTCACTAACCGTAGAGTCTTGTTACACACAGATTTTCATCGCGAACTTCCTACGCTGTGCACGAAAATTCGTACATACAGATACTCGCTAAAATTAAATCAGCGGAAATACATTACCACCCTAATATTAACAAAGTTAAATAAACGTTACTGATAAACACTGAAATGTAATACGAAATTACTTTTTACTTCAATTCACATTAGGATTCCAGATGATTAAAACTGACGTAATAAAATCGTGATCTATTCGTCAGTTAGGAATATTAATTTAACTATTATTTCATCGATCATACGATTATACGTTTAAAACCTTCGATGAAATTTTAATCGATTCGATTTTAGAGGGTACAGTTAAGCTTCTTAGCCTCTCGGTGTATTCCTTTTCGCACGATTCAAAAATCTTCTCTGTATAAATAATTTCCAGTTAGCGAGAATGAAAACTTCGCTCGTTGATACGGAAAGTAACCGAAATGTACGCCGCGAGCGCGTGCCAGTTTCGAATTAGACGCGGGCGAGGGGGGAAGATGTTTGTTCCGCTACGTTTAAAATTGGCCAAACTTTCTCGGGGCTTATATGAAGTAATTTAAGGCGCGGTAGTTTCGCGAAATTCGCGATCAATTAGGAAAAGTCGTAATCAACGTTGTTACGCACGTGCACGGACAAAACTTTTCCAGTCCCGTGTGAATTTTGCAAACGAGGGCTTGAGAAAATTCACCACGCGTTCGCGACATTCGGTTCCTATATACGCTTCCGGGCTGCATCATTTATACACTGAAATATGTAAGAACCTTGTCTATACGTGCTGCCGCAAGGTAAAGTGGAGGAGCAGTGGAGGGGATGGGGAGAGAAAGAAAAAAATAAGAGAAACTAGTTTGAGTTTTGTCCCAACGGCAGTATAACTTCTCTTTTTTTCGGATACAGCGCGTATGGTTACGTTTTTACGATTTCTCCCGCACTACGACTAGCAATGAAAGAAATAACTGCCACCCTGGGATCACTCCCTCTCTCTCCCTCCCCCCCCTCTCTCTCTCTCTCTCTCTCTCTCTCTCTTACGTAAGATCCGAAGCGTCGATACGTTGGTCACGAGCCCCCGGTAGCATTGGAGATTACGAATTTTCCGTCGAGGGCGGAATTATATTTCCTCGATAAAATTGATTTCCGATATACTGTATTACCGGGATGGACCACTCGAACGCGAATACACGCCCGAGTAATTTCGATGCGTCGTTACTGAAAAATAGAACAGGGTGAAATTATTTTTGGAGGGTAGAGGGACAAATTTTACGGGATTCGTGAACCCGGGTCGTCGTTAACTCTCAGACAGCCAATATTTTTTCCCTAAAAACACAGTATTTCGCTCTGAAAAATTTTATTATATATAGAAACGCAATTACCTTAATTAAATAAGAATATTGAGAACTTTTTCAATTCGATAAAAAGTAGGGCTTTTAGGTATTAGAAGTGAAAAATCGCATTCGATTTGCGAAAGGCATCGTATAGAATTGCTATCACACCAGATGTGTAAGGGGAGAGCTGTTTTGGCGAGAAAAAATCCCAGAAAGCGAATTGAGATCGTCTCGAGAGGATCAACCGTGGAATGACCACTTTGCGGCAGTGAGATAAGCTTAACTAATTACGTGGGAGAGCCCTCGTATAAAGGCACTAACCTCACCCTCGCGCACACCCTCTTTGGACCTCTCTTTATTTATCTTATTCGAAACAGTCGAAAAACATTCCATTCGTAGCTAATCTACCGTTTCCTACTTCCGGTTACACGAGATTTCCCATCCTTCCGGTCAATCTGGTCATCCCCTCCACCTCCCTCGCTTCCTAATGTTAATTGTTCCCAAGATAAGCCGGAACGGATGCACGCATACCGAATTTCCATGCTCGATGCTCCGTGACACGCGACGAGATTGGCCCTGTGCTCGTTGGCGATATAAACGGTAGCCTACAGTTTGACTTCGCTATATTTTCACAAGAAAAAACTCGAATTTTTGACCAATATTTACTAAATTATTATTTTTATACGACGCACGGTTTAAAAGTTATTCGAGAATTAAAAATAGCCAATCAGTAGTGTTCTTTGAAATGTGAAATCAGCTGATCCGATTTCACCGAGACACTCTGTATAGTGGGATATTCCGTAGCGTGTAATCGCTCCTGGTTTACGTAAGTCAGTACGTAATAGTCAGGCGACGAGGTAAGCGATAAGCAGACACAGCTGTTTTGTTCCTCTTTCAAAAAATCCCCTTCTTCGGCTATTTTTTTCTTACCTAAGATATTCCTTCAGCCTGTGAATGGTAATTAGGTCGATAAGAACCAAACCAGATAAAAGTTACTTAAGCAATTATCATGAATGATTAAACTTACGTTGGAATCGCGTTACAGGAATGCATTCTCGAGAAAATTCCTTCGGATGATTTTTCTAATCGAGATTCGTGACGTTGATTGCGATCGATAGTGAAATTTCTGTTTCGTTTTTTTTGGGTTCGATGGTTATTTATTTATAACATAATTACACGCAATATGTATTTCAATTAAGGTAATGCTCATCAGTGCGCTGAGGGATTAATCGAGCGAAGAGTACGAGAGATGCAAGCCCTTTGGAGTCGCGCAAATGGTTCAACATCCGGCGTATACACCTCGCTCTCTCGCTCCCGATGCACACACGTACGATGCGTTATGGCCCAGCGAGGGATACAAAGCAAATCTCCTTTGCGCAGAAGTGCCAAACACTTTGACGCACGACGTGCGAAATTGCGCGTGAGTTTCTCGCTCTGTGCTTTGTTAATGCGATTTTACCCCCCTTGACATGGATGAACCCTGATGTATCGATCACGCCCATTTCAAATTAGTTGTCAGATTGTGACATTATGCGAATTTCTCGACATTTCATTTGAAAAAAAAAAATCGAGTGTCTCCCGAACAATCGTTTGGATTTTTCTTTGGTTCATAAACTGTTTCGTTTTGTAGAATGAGAATTTTTAATTATTTCTGTACCGTGAAAAGTAGTGCAACTTTTTTTACTTTGAAAACAGTTTTGAAAGCTCTCGGGACCTCTCCAAAGTTTCTGGAGAGCCCTTTAAAGCAAATATCTCGAAAGCTGTTGATTTTCGATATTTCTCCTTGGTCGCTCATCGATATAACAAATTCTCTCGAAATGCCAGAATTTACATCACACGCTTTCACTTTCAAGAATGAAATGTTCAGTCACTAAGACGCAATTTTTCGCGACGAATAGCGCGCACGAGAAATTCCTCTATGTACAGACACGCGAAAAGGGGTATGGAATATGTAACTCGTACTCTCGGAGTTTCTGATTTCCCATTCCCAGTCGCTACGTCATCCTCGGGATATCATAAATTGGTTCAATATCTCAGTCAGTCACGTAGGCGAAACGAAATAGAGGTCTGTACGCGAGTGGAAGGGCGGTGGGAGTCGGCGAATCGCAACACAGCGAGAGAAGAAGGACGTTATTGCTCGTCGAATATTATTTTTTATTTTTCGCCACGAGTTGAGATATCGCTCGGTATCGTCCAATAATATATAGACAGTATAGCTGCATCCATCTTATCGTTCTATCTCTCTCGGGCTCAAACAGGTGCGATATCGAAGCTATCTTCATTCTTCTCCATCTTTTTTCGTTCTCGCTTGATCCTTTGTAACAAATTCGGGCCGCAAAATCGCTCCCTCTTCTCTTTCTCTTTCTCTTTCTCTCTCTCTCTCTCTCTCTCTCTCTCTCTTTCTCTCTTTCTATATAACGGAGATTATACGAAGCCGCGATAAAGAAGATTGACTTATCGCGGAAAAATATGAACCTCTCGATTTCCCGTTCGTTCTTTTTTTTTCGTCATTTCCCACTCTATATTTCACAGGAGACTCGTCTATTTATCCGAAAATCCGTGTTTCGATATTCCCGATTGCATTCTTACGCATGGGTACGCGAGATCAAATTGCACACGTGACCGTATACGGGATAAACATACGGGAAGATCGGAAAAAGAAGAGAATAATCTGAAAATATGGGTGTATCGGTCGCGTGTAAATTTCGCCAGGATTGCCGGATTACGAAAATCGTTGAAATGCGTATCGAGCTCGTTCGCTGGGATTAGTACGGACTGGTGACTCGGGTGACGAAAAGCGCATATACACACTGGGGATCGTTTTGCGCGTGATGAAATCGAACCCGATTCGAAATCTAAAAGAATTGAAATTAACGAATCGAAATAATTTGTCCGATATCTTAATTTTTGAATTACCAGTTTGTAGCAAATAAATTAAATAAATAGAAATAGGTGGAAAATTGATTCTTCTGCAAGATTTGTTTGAACCCTCGAATGCGTACTCACTCCCCGGCTCGAAAAAAATGAACGTTATCGCGTCCATTCTCGATATTGTCATACACAGTGGACTATTTTCGGGTACGAATTTCGTCCAAGCGGAATGTCGACGCCGGGAGAGTAAAAAAGGGTAGCAACAAAAATAGTTTGGGGGATAACCAAATATATGGTTTGGCCCGACGTCGCGCAAGAAATTTATTGTAGCTGCGAAAGGGTACTGTTCGGAATCGGGCGAGTGGTAAGGGAGAGAGAGAGGGACCACTGTGTGTACGTGGCCGGACTGTTTTTCATTTTATTTTCGGTTCTCTTTTATATACTTCTCTTTTTTCTATTTCACTGGGCAACGGTGGCATTTCAACGTAGACCGCACAGCCGACTTTTTGACCCGGTACTACTACCGAGGAGAAGGGGGAGGGGAGGGGATGGGGGGCGAGGGTAGCCGAACTTCGAAACAATGGCGAAACGCCCGGGACGATGTTACAGAACCCTTTAAACTCGCGTACCCGCAGAATTCGAATATATCGGGTCGACGTTGCACAGGGGCCAAGTATGAGGAAAAGGCGCCCTTCATCCAGCTAATATGAAAGCTACCACCTCCCGTCCCCACCCTCACGTGACGTCGCTCTGTCTACGTATACGTATGTGCACCTATATCGCGTCGATGAACGCCTATTAACCTACACCGAGGAGCAATAATCCAACATTCTCAAACCCTGTGCCTGCTGGCACCCCTAACTTCAAATGATACCGCAGATTATGTATAATATAGTTTCTACAGGATATTTCACAAGCTCTGTCTCAGACAACTTTCATTACTTGGATCATTTTAATTTTTTGACAAAGTTTTACTGATTTTAGAGTATTCGCAATAGTTATTTTTTCAAATAAAAAAATTGTTTATATTAGACTCATTCTCTGTATTTATTTTTAAAATATTTGTCGAGAATAAACTAAACGTTAGATAAGACAATTTTACTACATTATATTATTTGGAAAACGGTAGGAGAAATGTGTAATAGCGATCACTGGTTTTGAAGCAACTTATAGGAAGGTGTACGTTGCAAACTCAAATGCAGCCCCATCGGGATCTGCCCTATCCCAAGGCGATCTCGTTAAGCTCGTTCGTGATAGTTTGGCGCGCGCAAGTGTACGACTCACACTATCTCGCAATTTCGTTCCTGCCCATATATACGTACGACTTATTCCGCCCATTATAGTTATTATAACATTTAGGGAATTCGCAGCGCGTCGATTAAGAATTTTATCGATCGCGATGAAAATCGGCGATACTCCATGTTTCCGACAATGTAAAACAAACCGGATCTCTCGCCGTTACCGACAGTGCTGATCTATCAATTGAAATTAAACCAGCCTGTGTGAGTTCAATCATCGATACTGTTTGCTGTTCAGACACGGCTGGCAAATGAAGGACCGCGCTTGCAAATATTTGCGGTTTGTATATCCGTCTCTCTCTTTCTTCTCTCTCACCTCTCTATCTGCCTCTCTCTCCCTCCCCCTATTACTGCTTCACATCCACGGGAGCCGTATATACGAACCTCGCTGAGTTTACACACATCGGACGTACACCGATATCCGATATTGCAATATCGGGGAATTTTTGCGCGTATACTCTCTACTTACCTATCGTCCACCAGTGGTGTACTTATTGAGATTTTGTCGTCGCGAAAAGAAAATAACGTTGAGCCTGTACCGATCGATTTTTCTCGCTCTCTCTTTTTTCCGTATCGTCCCTACCTCTCACTTTTTTTCCAACAACTTACTCTTTCCCTTTTTCTCCCTTTCTCTATCTCATTCTCTTATAGTTCTTTTTCGTTATAGAGTATTTGCGGAGGCTTTATATATTGGTTTTTTCTTTCCCACCCCGGACAACAAGGTCGCGGAGCTTTATTATTACGAGAACTTTTTCATTGTCTCTACCTCACATTTTCAATGAAAGTTAACGCAGTTCCAGAATAAATGATGTTTCTATTGTTCGGCGAATGTTTTTGTTTGCGCGACGAGAGGATTGTACGGTGGAAATTTTTCAGCGCGAGAAGGGTCGGTGGATAGAGAAATTGCAGCACTCACCTATCAAGAGCAATAGCGACAAGGTGGAGTATGGAGGCTGTGCAGCAGAGAACATCGCTGCTGGTCCACATGTCGCAAAGTTTCGGACCGAGCGTCCATTCGTGGGAGACCTCGTACACGGCTCCTGTCAACAATATTACACTAAAACAAACGCCTCGTGTCCGCCCGAATAACTTGATTGCTAAACTGAGTTCTAAATCGAAATCTAGCTAAGAAAATCATGCAATATATCTACAAAAATATTATTTATTATTTTTTTTACTGTTATCTATTGTTTAGTTTTTTTGCTTCGTTTAAAATTCACCAACGATTTTCGAATCTTACCAAAAGGCATGACGAGGCAGGCGACGAAGAGATCCGCGAATGCCAGCGACAGTATCAAGTAATTCGCCACGCTCTGCAAATTCCGCTCCAGCAGTATAGCCACAATGACGAAGATGTTACCTGAAACGAGAAACGACGAAAGCTCAAATTCACGAGGTCTTCTCTGAAGTTTCGCGTATTGTGTTTCGACTTGTCCCATGACATTTATACGTCACGAGATCTTTAATTTATTTCCTTCGGTATAAAAAGATCGAACGTCGAGTCTTCCGTTTGTCGCAATCAACCGAATGCTTTTTGTCTACCTCAAAAGATTTTTATGTCACGCCGACCATTGTTTCGCGAAATGCCTCGAGTGCACTCTTCCAACCCCCATTCACCTCTTTATCGCACCCCCTCTGACGTGGTATAACGTTTCATATACACGGCCGACACCAGCCTTCGGGCGCAACAACTATTTCACGGTACGGGCGAAAAATTCTGCACCCGTGGAAAAAAAATTGGGTTCCAACTATTTACTGGAGGTACGCCGGATTTGAAGTTTCTTTTTTCCCCCCGTTTCCCGTATTTCCAATATCCACAATCGCAATCAGCGAGCGCGTGATGAACCTTCGGTTGTGATAAATTGTCGCAAAATTTTTCTGGCAGGTATAGGGTGGTGAATATCGACGAGCAGAGAAGAGAAAAAAATTTTCTTGGTACGATTTTTAAACTGTTTATTTTGTTTTGATTAGTATTGGATTTACCAATCGGTAATTAATTGTTCATAAATATTATCGAGATTACATTAAAATATATGTTGAGTTCGTTAAATTTTGTCCAAGGGAGAAATCAATAAAAATACGAGATAAGGTGGTCTTATCAGCATTGTACCATGCACATCGTTACAAGTGCGAGCGACGATGTGTAAATACATCCAGTTGTTAATATGGCTCTCCGCGTTCTATTTCCATCTGTCCCTATTGTGGATATAATTTATTTTCCATGTTTTCTATACGATATCTCTCGTGTCGAAAGTAAATTCGTGGAATTCCTGTTTACGAGACTGCTACAGGTTTAATTATGTTTCGAAACTAATTAATAAATTAATTATCAACTAATTAACTCCATCGAATTAAAAAATACACAATAATTAATATAAATTATTCAGTGAAATTTTTCAATCATTTCTATTCCATAAATTTCACTATTGCGATAGTGGATTTTCAAGTCACTGAAAAAGTTGGCGACAGTTTGACTGATATTTACAGTGCAATGTCGAATCGGACGAACCCGAATTCCGTCCCGATAGTATCAAAAAATGATTTAAACTGTCCGAGTTCCGTCCCATAGATTGACTATAGCGTCCGAGTTCCGTCCCGATTAGGATTACCCCCACTTTTCTACAGATTCCCCTACGACGCTTATTTCTGCATCATATTCTCTATCGGATATTTCTATTATCCGTTAATTTTACAAAACTCTAACACTCCCTAACACCCTAATCTTTACGAAATTGCAATTATTACTATAAGGGGTGAATCGCCCGGCGCTCGGCGCGCGCTTCGCGTGCCCCGTGCCGTGCTCCCAAAAATATAACAACATTACAGGCAGTAGCTAATCACTGCAGGGACAAATCCTAACTTTTGTCTAAATTACAGTTTCTTTATTAAAATTATAAGAGATAAATTACATGGCGCTTGGCGCTGGAGGGGTAAATATGAGTGGTAGTGGGAGAAATTTTCATGGGACGGAATAAGACTGTCTCGGGACGGAATTCGGACATTACCGAAAAAAATACGAGACGGAATTCGGAATTTTTTTGCACTTTGGGACGGAATTCGACTTCTCCGGTCGAGAGAATCGGCAAAGTCAATAAAAAGTAGTTGAGCTGTTCATCAGTCAGTAAACACTGATTCAGCATTGATACACCATTACATCAGTCTCATCGTGTCCTGTCAAAAATCAGTTCAATTTTAAATGATCTAATTTCATAGCACCAAGTCTTCAACCCAATCTTGGTACCATTAAGAATCCCAGAGCAGGGTAAAACTTTTCAGTTGTGGTTGTTTCGACTGTAGTTTCATCTGTAATATTTTCTGTGATATCCGTTGATTTTTCGGTCGTTGTAGGTGCAGGTGTAGTCGTTTTATCCGCTGGATAATAAACTTTGTTCGAATGTACAAACGCTAGAGCATCTTCAACCTCTTGACTGGAAAGATATTTTGGACGATTGCCCACTTTTAAGAAGAAAAATTTATGTTAGACAATCTATTTTATGTTGCTATTGTTGTAATAAAAGTGTTTTAAACATGCCTTTCCAATCAGGTGTGCTGTTGCTATTCGGATTAAAATTGAAACCAACGATATAACGACACTCAGCATTCTCAAGGGCTATTATTGAAACGCCAAAAACTATTCCGATGATAAATTGCACAGTGAGTGGCTTCATCTCGAGTGTCAGTGCGCCAAAAAAATATTGAAACTGAAATGACTTATTGACGGTCTGGCCAAACGATTTTATAAGCCTCAATGCAGAATATATTATTCGGTCGATTTCACAATGAATATATTTTACAGTCCCTGAACTATTCAATCATTAATTTATTCCGATCTACTTATTTAATTAAATACATTTATAATGAGCTCCAAAAATTCATTTGCCATTGGGAGAACGAATTAATTAGTAAAAAATAAAATTAGCATCTTTGTAGATACAATGATTATGCAAACGTATATAAGGCTTTATAAGAGGAGATAATAACAACGAAGAAATTAGAGAAAATTCTAATTTCTAAATTAGTAATTATGTAAGGTTGGAAGGATTTTAAATTATGTCGGGAGTCGGGCTTTTAAATTTTAAGGGATATTGAGTTAAACTCACTGGAGCCGGTTCTCGGAACGGCTGTCCGTCCTCTTTATTTTCCTCAGTCTGTTCGTCTTTACATTTCGATCTCCACATATATTGATTCTCGCGCGCGCTCGCGCGAGACGCACAATCTAGCATATCGGAGCTCGGCTCGTTCGAATGAGATGAGCGTACAGTTACGGGAATTTTAAATTCCCATAACAATCAATATTACAATTATAACGTGTATAATTGACGTCGTAATTGCTCTTTGTACGAGACACTGTTTGTCTTCTAAATCTTTGAACGAAAGTTGTTAAAATAAAGAGCCCGCGCGAAATATTGATATAGTACAATATGGCATACAGCATGTCTTTCCGTATTGGACGTGCATTACGAAACGTAACGAATAGTATTTTCCGCATCGATGTATATATAAATGATGCGAATTTTCAGAGTATCATTAAAGTTCGAGAAATCGACAGAGTCAGACATTCAAACTTAGCGAAGATTCGACAAATCTAACAGCAACAAAAATGTTCTCTTCAAAGTTAATCGCAATATTTATGGTGATTTTCTTCATTTCGATTATTTACGAAGTTTCTGGAACCAGTTTGGAAAAAGTTCCACGAGCTCACGCAACTGTAATTGCTCACACTTATCAGAATAGGACGGTTATATTCACACCAAAATTGGGATAAATCGACTTGGATAAAACTGGATGGACAATAACGACAAGAGATTGACGAAAAGGAACTTCCATAAGAAGCTACGGTGGAGAACAAATTGGAGGAAGTTTGGGAACCATAGAGTACAAATTTGTAGTTTATAAGTTTCGTCAAATTGTACGACAAATTCACTCATTGAAATACGTGATCATATTATTTATTTACATTTAAATGTTATATCGATATTTAAAAATTCATATTTACGACTGCTTGTTTCACAAAATTCGTGCAATCGAAATATTCACCATAAAATATAAAGAAGAAACGAATCGAGAAGTTATATTGAATAAGTTTTTTTGCCATCTCAATCATATTATTTATTTATACCGAAATATTGTATCGTATAAATGTATATTGTATTATAAAAATTGTATAAATATTGTATGTATAAAAAAATTCATGTGTACACATAAAAAAAGGATCACTTGAATCACGAAACATATACTTGACTCAAGAGAGTTATGCGGAAGAAAGAAAAATTCCGTCATAAAGAAAATAATTTCTCCATATTAGTAGAAAATTAAATTCTTGAATTGAGAATTTTTTTTCTTGAATCAAGTATTGCCATACTTGAACCAAATCTATTTTGTTTCATCCTAAGATAATTATTTCTCAAATAAAAAAAAAAAATAGTTTAAAAATAATAATGGTAAGTAATAGTTTCTTGAATGAAGAATATATTGACTTATTCAAGGACACATGTTCTTGGATCAAGAAATTCACAACTATTGTTTTTAAAATTTATTTCTTCATTCAAGAAAGAAAAAAAGACTTGATATTGGAAAGTATATTTCTTCCGCATAACTTTCTTGATTCAAGTAATCCTTTTTTTCTGTGTATGACTGTCTGTTTCGGAAAAATTCATGTATTCAATGTATTCTCCATAAAATAACACAGAGGATTCGAATAAAGTTAAGTTATATCGAGCCAGATTTTTCCGTTTTATTAGTCCCATCCACTCGGGCATTCTGTAATATCGAGGCAACGTCGATCGAGCTCGACGACGGCGTGACAAGAAAAACGAGCCAGCTGTCCTCGGTACGGAGTTTCCCGGTCCGTCGCAGCGAGTTCACGCGTAATCCGACTTAATGAGCCCTTCTTCGTGAGAAACGAGATTCACCTTAGGCAAGAACAGAAATCGAGCTTCCCTTATATACCGAATGAATCATGGACCGAAACGAACGATTCCTCGCTTGGTTATATCGTTGTGCAATCAACGTGATAGCGTCGTAGAATTAATATATCCTCTTTCATAAAAAAAGGCGAAGGAAAGGAGAAAAACGTTTCGTTACTTTTATCGCGAAGGTTACAAATTATGTTGGCATTGACAACGTGAAAGGCTCGCGTAATTTTCATCCTTCGAGTCGGCAATTAGAGGCAGCCTTCGTGCCTTCTCGCCTCCAATCTCGTTACTCATAATGAAAGAGAGAGATAATTTGATTTTTTCTTTATCTTGAGTTTAGAGAGGGAGCAAATGTTTTTCGAAGGAGAAAGGGAAAACTGGTTGAGGTTGACTTCCGTTGGTTTATCGCAGACATCTGGCCGTATATCGATAACAGTTTGTATAGTAAACGACTTGGATTCATTGAAAATCAGCAGACCACTAGTAAGCTACGTTTCTTATCTCGCCAAACGGAACAAACTTTACGGCTACGAGTGACCGTTGATTGGATAGTAAACATTTTTAAACCGCTCAATCGATAACCCAGTTTAATTGTGCAAATATTATTATGTACGAAATGCCTTAAATTCGAAAATAATACATTTTTAGAATTCAATTGAAACGCAATTCAATACGAATTGTGGACATAACCCCGAAAAAAAGCCCGACGAGACGAAATCCCGAAAGACGAAAGCCCAACAAGGACGAAAGCCCGAAAGACAAAATCCCGACAAAACAAAATCCCGAAAAATTATTTATATAATAACTGTCCTTTTTTATATAATTTTATAAGAAAAAATCGGGTTATTTAATTTCTCATCTATATAAAATTTTTTTCAGCCGATTTTTCCTTATCAAATTTTGTAAAAAAGGACAGTTATTATATAAATAATTTTTCAAGATTTTATTTTGTCGAGATTTTGTTTTGTCGGGATTTTGTCTTTGTCGGGATTTCGTCCTTGTCGGGATTTCGTCTTTCGGGGTTATGTCTTTCGGGGTTATGTCCACAATTCATTCAATACTGCAGATTTAAAACGAAAACATGTTGTTGCTTTCCGAACAGGGTCAATATTTTTACCTCAGTGAAGACATTTAACTATGAATTTTTCACAAGTACTTGTTCAATATTAGTACAGGAAAGAGAAATTAATTTTCGCTCTAACGGGTAACTCTCACCGGTGAGATTTCAATCACTTCCGTCACCAATAACGAAAATTCGATATTTCCATTTTCGTAATTTTCGATCCTCCGAATCCCGACGAAATCACAGCCAACACGTGTGAAACGATCTTCATTCTCTTACGAGGCGAAAATCAGAAAAACTCGAGCTCGGTTACCCGCTTCAGCTTCCGCGTCATCGAATCGACATGGTCGCTCGGTTCGCGTTAACGCAAACGACGTGGAGAGGCGTCTGGGGAGAGCCCGGTACTCGTTCGCGTATAACGTCGCTCGCAATTATGGCGATTGCGTTGAGTGCACCGGACGACTTAACACGACGAGTCACACAACCCAGCCCGTGTATATTTATTTTGCTCTGGCATCTCGAATTAGTCGTAAAATGCGTCCTCGTCTTTCGTGGGCGCATCACGTGCGATTTCATTCGCGCATAACTCAGCGGTGTCGCGCGGGGACACGCCATTTCCGTGGCGTCGTCGCTCCACCGAGAGGGAACCGGCCCACCAGATAATTCGATTATACCGGAATGGCATTGTGCGCGAGAGCTCGCGGCCGAACGACACCGAGAACCGCAAATCTTGTTGTTCTACTTTAGTCGTGATGCAATTCAATTGGCTGAATCAGGGGACGCGGTGTCTAAACAGCCGCAATCGAAAAATCAGATTTCACGTTCATTCCAAATTATCAGAATCGAATGGAAATTCAATCTCGAGGTTGAAATTAAAATTTTGGTATTTTTGTTCGCAAATTATGAAAAATTACAGAAGGGGAGAGCGTGTCGAGAGAAAGAAACATTATCATTGACTCGCGTCCCTTAAATGGCGAGTCGCGGTAGTACATAACCCTCCTCGACGAAAATTCGTCATTATAATGACCCCAACTGGGTATAAAGCTTCGGGGGTTTCGCGTTGCTCGCGACGTATTGTCGATACGGTGTGACATATGTGCGAACGTACCGACGTGATTCATACACGCTCTCACAGTGGCGCTCTTCATACCGTCGGAATGCAAATTATTCAATGAATCACTCGCTCGTATATTGCTTCACGACGCATGAACCTCGCGATCCTGAAAATTGATAAATCGACTCCTCGCGATTTTTCCCTCTCCCGATTCGATTACGTTCTTCGAATTTCCCAATTTCCGCGAAAAAAATGAACGAAATTAACCACGAAGCTATAACGGAATATTGGATAAATAAATACATCGTATTATTTACTTAACGAGAATTTCATTTCTCGCTCGCGATTTTTCGTGGGAACAAAATATCGAAAGCAGCGCAATTAATCTACAGCGTGATTTTTCACGGATTCCTCACGTAGCGTAACGGGATAATAAATTCGCCAATATCGAAGAGACGTACTCGATTTATCGATGCGGATGCGTATACATCGATAAAGCGTGTTGGAGACGTCTTTCCGTCTGACTAGAGAGACCGAGTGCTTTGCTACTTTCCAGTTTGCGATCGAAATCAAACGTATCAATTCAAATCCCACGACTCGGAAACGCCTCGCGTGTTCGCGAATGCATCGAAATTTATAGGGGCCGCATAATGCAGTCGTTTGAACGCGATAGCACGATCCGCATTAACTCTAGTGTCACGGTAAAGTCGAAAATTTTAATCTATTGTTACGTGCGAAATTTTTTCTCGGCTAATTCTCTGAAATTAAAAACAACTCGCTGCCGGTATTTAATAACTTTGACGTCAATTTGTGTTTTACGGACGAGCAAATATTTCAACAACGCGCACGTATGCTCATTAGTCTCGATGGAGCGGATAGTGTAAGGCCCACCTGGCGGCACGTGAGATTTCGCTTATTATGCCAGGCGCGTACACGAGCGGATCCAATAATTGCTAGTAGTGCGACACCGGGGTTGGCCAGACGAACGACGAACAATTAGCAGGTTACGGCAATATGGGGGCCGCTCATGCGGAACAGCTGTCGTGAAACATCCTGAGATCCTCGATTTAAACGTCGTTTAACGCGTTTCGATACATGTTATTTTGATTAACGACTGAATAATTCGAAGTAACGATCGTAAAATTCGCGAAAATGATTCTTTTTTTAAATACAATCAAAGGAAGCGTGTAGTCATTGTCAGTCGAATGTTTCTATTTGACTATAATTTATATACCCAATATGGTTGTACCGGTTCGTACGCATACATTTCTGTCATTATAAAACGCCGTTGACAAGCATATCGCGTAACTGCATCTACGATTACACGTTGACGTCAAAGAGTTGAATTTCATAGCGAAAATGACAAAGCTCAGTAGGCGATAACAAATCATAGATGAAAACGGTTTCGGGGACAAATGACAACTATCGGGAATTTTATTGAATCTCTAATTCGATTCGAATATGTTGAAATTTATTGCATATGTTGAGTGAAGAAATTTAATATTTATACATATTAAGCAATTCTCTTCAGCCAACAGATAAAGAAATTCATAAAATTTTTAAACAAAACATTCTGCTATATTCAATCTTTCCGTACAATGCGTTAATTTCAAATTCTACAAGTTATTCTCAGACTGAAATGAAAAGAATCGATTTATTCACAACGAATATCGATTCTGATCGGTAAAGGAAAAATTTGAATAGCTCAGAAATTATGAATGAGGCGTACGAATGGAGAATAAGTTTGCGTTCAAATCTACAGTCATTGAAAATGAAACAATAGCGGTAATACCGGATCCTGAAATATTCGATACTCGAGTACTTTGAAATCTGTAGGTGTATTTCTTGGCCCCATTCATCCGTATCGAAATTATAAGTATATCGGGTTACGATGACGTCGCGCGTTACGTGCATTATCGCGACTAATTAGCCGTACCGCTGTCGCATTCGAGAGCGCTCTCCGGTAATTAATAACGCCGAACCGCGTGCCCGGCGATTATTATAACGCGTAATTGGAAGCCTGGGCATCGACGTATCGCGAACGAACGTTAATGACGAGAGCTCGCATAACGAGTCACGGTGTATAACGAGAGGGAAACGGCTACCGATGCAACGAGTCCGACCTCTGACCCATACGCTCACTCGATCTCGAGTAATCATCCCTTTCTATCTCGGGAATTTCACTCGGAGGAAAATGTAAGGTCGAAATTGAATTCGCGAGGAACTGGGGAAGGCGTCGTTAAGCGTAATCGGATGCCGGAAGTTTCACCCACCGCGCCGCGAATGACGGATGGAAACTTTACACCTGCACCCGGGCTATTAGATACTAATCACGACCGAACGAGAGCATTCGGCGATGGAGAATTTGTATACGAGACTCCCTGTAACTCAATATCAGGGTCTTACCGTGTATTGTATTTCGTTCATAACTCAAACGGCTTTTCCATTTTCGGATCTATTTATTTGGGATAAAAAATCGGATTACGGTATTTAGAATTAAATAAATAAAGTCAGTTGAAATTCTCTCGGCGTGAATACTCGGACTTCCATTACGGTTGCTATAAAATTGAAATCACTCTGCGTATGTTCGGAAAATTTTAAACGGTACGTTTTCCTGATAATTCGCACAAAACGTGATGTTTGCCTCTAACGTGCGACACGAGCGAAAAGTGCCAAGCTACGATAACAACGTTTATTACTCACAGCGGAGCAGATAAAATTGTCGTTTTTTCTGGGTGGAGAAAAATAGTATCATAGTACAAAAGTCTATTGTCGAGAGCAGTTTCAGATCGCAAAAGATGTCACTTCGTTTGTTGCTCATAGCCGTTATCTCGATAATTGTTTTCGGGCTGACGGACGCGGAGCCAGAACCGCTATTGAACAGAGAGGAAGTTTACAAATTCCAAAAGGCGATATCGAAACGTAACCCAAGGAACGTTCGATCGGGACGCGTGTGAATTACCGTTCCGCCCAGAATTTTACGGAGCCAACAGAATTCATGTTACGATTTCACCCCAATTATAGCTTTCATTATAATTCATTGAAAATCGCAAGGTTACGCCGTTTCTGTTTATAAAATTAATCGAAAACTGTAACGCTATACTGTTTCTGTTTATAAAATAATTGTTACATCATCTGAGCGTAATAAATTATGTTGTGATTTGTAACATAATTATTTGCACCTATGATCTTGTCGATTTGCGTAAAATATCGACTCGTGATATCAATGAACAAATATGTTACGAATTTATTTTACGTAACTCGTATGCAACGATAACTGACTGCGATGATTACCAAGTTGACCGAATCGTGTGTAATTATCCAAATTCGTCTGGTAATACTTTCTCGATAAAATTCTATTGGGACAGATTAAATCCAACGAGAGAGCAATATTTAAATTTTTCTGCTATCTGCATAGATACAGATAGAAAATTAACTGACGTATTAAAGAAAATCTACTTTTGAGAGCTCGATGGAAAACTCTTCAAAAAGGATCCAGTTGGTGTATTTTACGTTTCTCGGTAGAAACCTTCGGCAAATTTGGCCGATCTTTGCTGGTATTAATCTGTAATGCAAATTGAAAAAAATTGAGGTGAAAGAAGAAAGGGGATGGTGCTCTAGAATATTATAGAGTCAAGGGGAAGGACTTGAAAGGGAGCACAGGAACGGCTAAAAGACAGGCGAACGGGCTCCATCTTCGGGTTATAACGTTGAATAAGCTCGCTAGCGGCGTTGGTGAATGCACTAGAGGTAAAGCGCGTGTAGAGGAGAAAGGGACAAGCTCTGACAGACATGGAGAGATAAACCAAATTTGGTCTTGCTCGCTTCAAAGTCACTCCTTCCTTGGTTTCCACCCGAAAACATCGAAGTCGAGCTATACGTGATTAAGTCATTTTACGAGAAGTCGATGAATGCATTTGCTCCTCTTTCTTCATTTTCTAGTAAAAATTAATAAAATTATTCTCAAAGAACAAATAAATTTAAAAAATACTTCTTAAAATTGTTGTGTGCTTTAGAAAAACAATCGATATATTGGCGTCGTCAGTCAAGTGCACCGAGTGCAGTGTAAAAGACGAACAACGGTCTCTCAATCTCCTTCAGTGTTTTTGTAATCGTGTCTAATTGCTAAATGAGGGAAAAACTAAGCTTAAATGAGAGACAAACTATTTACTTTGAGCAAAGTGGATTTTTCCGGTTACCCAGCAGGGCTTTGTTTACTCGTGCTTAACGATGTTTGTTCTTCCCGTGAACACGAAGATTGAAAAAAAATAAAACGAAATTACTTTTTTTGAACAAGCTTATTTGTAATTAATTAAATTCAGTTATACAAATCCAAATAAATAGGAAAACTCTCATCTGCTTATTAATTTTTTCCTTGTTCGGGGAAAAAACTAATTATACGTACGTCACATTTGTAGTTTATTTATAGTACAATAGCACGAGTAAATAAGGAAACTCTCCTACATTTGTTGGACCCGTCTCCTCATTTCCATTCTCAAGTGGCGAGGAACGTACACGTCTCTATTCTCATCTCTCGACAGGACCTTTTATCACGTATTTTAATTTATCTTCGACATTACACAGAAATGAGCCGGAATACGTTCGTCTCGTTCGTTCATTTTTCTTTGCTACAGGTCGGAAGAAGGGGATAGGAAAAGGGTCGCTGATGGAAACGTGAGCGAACTGAGGAAAACTCGTTTCAGCCAGTGGATGCAACAAAACTTTTCCAGCTGCAAGCGTATTAGGAAGTTTCGCGAGCCTTGTTTCTGGAATACAGATATGTCCTTCCTTTCCTCTCTCTCTCTCGCTCCCCGTTTCTCTCTTTCTCTCTGGGCGTTCTGTGTATTTGCACGAAACAATCGTTTAACATATAGCCCAGAGTTGGCAAGACGTTGTGTCACGTTCAAGCAGCGACAAAAAAATTATTCGACGCGGAAGAAAACAGGCGCAATCCATTTATTCCGGCGTGTTTCGCTCGTTATATCTCGTTTGAATAAAACCGCATCGATTCTCGTTTCGAAAATGGCGTACGAGTGCCGAATTCCATCGGTGAATTAACAAGTCTGCACGATGATAAATAACGTCAGTTAATTGTCACGAAATTTCCGGACGAGCGAGCCCCATTCGGAGGCTCGTGAATAAATTTCAGCTCCGAGCATAAATTATATTCCGCGGTTCTTCGAGTCAAACGATTTAACGTCTCTTTGTCTACGCTTTTAACCGCGTCATTCTTCCGCTGAAATAAAATTCTTCTTTCACCGCTTTGTCTTCCTCATTCCCTTTTTGACTTTTCGCGCGTCTTTGCGCCGACGTGGAAGTACGAAAGAGTGTGTACACGCGTTTCGGCATTGCGTTCTATACTTTGGCAACATGCCAGAAGAAGAACGGTAGCTCGAAAAAAAGAAAAGGAGGAAGACGGACATACAGGGTGGCCCAGTTCGCACGGACAATATCTATAAATGAATAGATCTTGGAATTCTAAGCGGTACGTACATTAAAACTTTTTCATTCCGACGTATCGTTAAAAAGTTATTCAACTTTTAAGCGTATCCATAATGAAAAACATTCTTATGAAATTGGCGCAATACCTAACCTTGTCCACTGAATTAATTATTTCATGGTTATAACCATAAGTCGACATAAACTTGGCAATTTGAATTTTTTGAGTTAAACGCATTAAAAAATTCATATCGTGTCTCGCGAAAACGTAAATGTAAAACAAATAAAATAATAATGTTAATTTAACTTTCGAATGTGATATCTCGTGTAATAAATCAAAGCTGCTTCGTGTTACTCGGGAATTCGAAGATTTACGGGACGAGGGAATAGACTGGTCTAACGGTAACACCCTGTACAGACCTTGAGAGACACCTTGGCGATCGACGTCACCGTTACGGATCGTCTCTTTCTGCTCTTTCTCGTCATTTTGCGGATCTTGGCTTGGATCTCGGTCTCTATCTCGACCTCTTTTCTATATCCTTCCATTTCTGGCTCCAGATTTCCTCTCAGCCCTTCAGCGGCCTTCGATTTCGAGCGAAAATACGATTAGTATTCCGTTCTCGCACCCACGGCCCCGTATTTCCGCCTGTTTTATTTGCCACTCGTGGCTTCCTGCTCGTTTGAGCTTATCGCTAGGTATGGTATACCTCTTATTTGTCGGGATTAATTAATTTCGTTTGAGAGGCAGCCAATTAACCAACGATCTCTCCATTATCGATTGAAAGAAAGTTCGAAAGGGCTCGCTTATTGGCACTCGAGATTTTTTTTTTCAATTTCTAAAGAATCACGCGTAATCGATGGAATCGTTCGAGATATCGGAGCAGTTCGCCCGTAATCAACTATCTCCGGGAGAAACTTTTGAAAATCGACAATTCGTTCAAAGTTACCTTTCTTGTAAACACGCGTTCCAATTTTTCCGAATTAACAGAGAGGAATGCACCGAATGAAAATTCTAGAATTTAATAACTCGCGTCAGTTACGCGTAGATTGTTCGAAAAATTCCAAGGACCGGAAAAATTCGGCTATACTCGAGTCTGTAGTCGAAATAATGGAGCTTTGCTCTCGTCAACGACACCGAGGTTCGTTCGGATGTACGAGCACGAACATACGCACAATAAGAGCCATTTGCATAATCTTTCACCTCGGCCGTCACAGTGACGTCCTTTGTATCGGTAGACTCACGGCAAGATCCGCTCGTCTTCTCCCGGCCCCGATTTCATTCGCAGAGCGCGAATTATACGCCAGCGTCCGCGTCCTGTGCGCTTAGACAGCCGGCGTTCTCGCGGCCCGTACTGGCTGCACTTACATGCAGATTATCCGGCCGTAATTCCCTTACGTCGGCAATTATTTCACCGGTGCAACGAGACGAAAGCGCGCGCTGCGAGTCCTCCATCCCTCTTCTCATGAATTAAACATGACCGCGCGGGACCGGGCGAGCGAAAAATTGCCAATTTGTATGCTCTTTGTGCAGAGGTTATATATACACACTACGTTTAAACGATTTCGCGACCGCGAGGGGTGAATATTATTTTTTCCCCGTCCTTTATAACCGGCGAAGTCGGGCGAGAAGAGTCCTCGGAAGTTTGATCGCGTTTCCAGAGGGCGCCCGAGTACTGGCCATTTGCGAAACGCATATAGATTAGACTTCTCGCGAAAATATGATAAATAGTTGAGCTTTCGCATAAGGAATTGCCTCGGAAGTAAGACACGTAATTACGAGTTATCAAATACTCGAAAAAATTAAGGAGACACTCGTTATTTTCAAGCGGCTGTAGCTGAATAATGATAATTTCGGAGTTCGATAATTTTCAGTCAAGATGCTGTCAAATAATAGCATATCATTTGAGCACTGTACATTTTTGGTGCTGTACAACGAAAGGGTTAATATATTTCGCAGGAATATTTTTTTTAACAGCGTAATACAACGCGATTATTTTAATAAAGTCTCATAGAGTCACAATGGAGAAAGTTATCTCGACGCAAGGGCGCGACTCTAACGACGCGCAACGAGTACGCAATATGATAACGTCTCACGCGATAAGTCGTCCACGCTTTCGACAAATGACGCACGTCTCGTGAATCCGAGGGAACAAGACCGGGTTTATTTCACGGATTATTGCGCGCGGGTGTGCGCAACGAGCTTCTCTCGCTGCATTTCTGCATTCGTTCTTAAAAAAAAGGATAGAAAAAAAATAAAAACTGAAAAAGAACGTTCAGAAATCTCTTCTGGCCTTTCGTTTACGATTTTCGAAATCAAGCGCGTACGTGTCACGCGAGCTTAACAGCGTTTTTAATACAGGGTTAAGTTCGTGCCGAGTGCCAATCGGCGAGGATAAAAAGGCGAGGACTGAACGGAGGACAGTAAAAAGTTGCGCGAGATGCATTCGTCGAAACAGACCGTAAAATTTCTGCTCGAATACGTAAAATATATATACGCGCTTAGCTCTCGAGGAATTCTTCGACGGTCGATAGTTAGCCGCACCTCTCGCACCCCCCTGCGACTTGCCATCCCCTCTTCGCTCGACAAACTCGAAGCGATTTCAGGTTTGGCATCCACGAGCGAGTTCATCGTTTCGGCGAAGTGGCAGGTTTCGCTACGTCGTATCGATACCGAGAGAATGAGAGATGAGTAAGGTAAAAAAAGAAGTTCGAACGCGATCGTTTATCGCCAGCGGGTTCTTTCCGAAACGTAAAATTTCATCCAGTTTGCGTTCGTAGCAGCCGCGGAGTCAGCACGGGCAGCATTTTTTTACGCTCTCGACTCCCTCGTCGCTCCGCGAAACGTCGGATGGTAAAATAGGGGCGAGCTTTAACGTCCCGCGATCTACGAGAGAGGGCTTTTTACGTAGCGATAAGGTACCTACGCCACAATCTCTCTCTCTCTCTCTCTCTCTCTCGCTCGCTCTAGGACTTCGTATGCAAGCGAGTTTACACGATCAAACAGAACTGGACGCCCCGTGTGGTGTTTGAGGATCGTGGGTTGGGTTGTTAGCGAGGGCTGATGAATTCGCGCTATCGTGGTTTGCTGATGCCCATCTTCACCGGCTGAAACATTTCGGACGGAAGTTGCCGAATTTTTCACCACTATAAAGTGCATTCATAAATTTTTCATAGAACGTACCGTTTCTTTGTTATCTCTCTTGATCAGAAGAAGCTCGACTATGAAAAATAGTTTCAAGATTGCTGTCTGCAATTCTAAATTCGGTATGAAAAAGTAAAATAACGTATTCGAGTAGTAGCTCAAATTCGAGATTTCATTCAGATTCTCCGATTTGTAACTTGTAAACTTTGCTGTACAGTTTTGGGTTCTCGTTTTCCGAGCGCGGCCCGGCCGATTCGATTGTTCCCTCAAAAGGGGGTTGGGCGTTATTCGTGGAAATGCAAATGCCGCGAGCTCCGAGTCCGCGTGAATCCCCGTTACGTTTCGTTCCTCCACCTCCGGCCTTTCAGCCACAAGCGTACTAGGGATCTTGTACACTCGCCGTGTAATGTCTTCTCGCATTCCGCGCTGTCCGTTACATTTGCAATTCGTTACACGTAGGAGGGGGTAGTCGTGTGTCGACGAACGAGGCCAAGCGTATTTTACACGATAAAATAAAGCGACACGAGCACGATCGTAACTCGAGCCTCGCCCTTCCTACCCCTTTCTAGATTCGATTCGTGTACGGATTCGAGCTAATCCGAGCCTCGTCTTCCGGATGACCAGTGTGTACAATTTTCTCGAGAGACTGTTTTGTGAAAAAAAAAAAGAAAAAAAATATATTTTCTACATTAGCGGCCAGATCCAATAGATCTTTGGAAATTGTTTCGAAATTGAACGAACGCATTCCAATTAGTAGCGCACACTCGACGGGTATTGCGAGCTCGCGAGAAGCGTCGGAGAAACATCCGATATATATTACAGTGTATATTGCACGCGAGAGGTACTCGTCCGCGAACGCAATATCGCAACGCCACGCTAGGCGTGCGGGGCGTCGGTGGAGTAATCGTAAATTCGGACCACCGCGTAGATTCTCAATACCCTCCTCCACACCTCGAGGGCTTCATTACGGCCTGGCACCCGCGCGGTACAGAATTTTGCCAAGTTGTCGACGCCACGCGTTTCGCGAGCGCCTCGAAAACTTCCAATTGCTTTCTAATTTTCCGCCGCTCCGAGGTTGGGACGCGTCCCGGGACACAGTGGATCCTCGAGACTTAATTAATTCTTAACAGTATCGAAAATCTGCGGCGAGGAGGGGCTGAGAGCCGACGGAGTCGCGAGCCCGTGAGAGGGATTGAAGATTAATGAAACGGGGAGATTATTTTTAATGGGGAACAATGGATCGCCCCGACGGAGCGAATTTATTCTAATTGATCCGAAACGCTCGCGATATTATTCGATATTATTCGACCTTCCGAATTCGCGAGATATTATTCTATTGTTGAAAAATATCTTCGTCATCGTATCGAGAAACTCGGTGGAGTTTCGCGCCAGAGAAATGAAAAAATTATAGATATTATTTACATGAATTTATATTATAATTTTCATAAAATAACTGCTTATCATACTTTCACAAAAAAGTTTGGTGGGAATTCATGGTATTTTTCAAATTCTGGTAAAATTGGCATCTTTATGCCAGTTGCGACCCAATCGGGGAGTGGTGTTGTTGTTGGTTCTGGGGTTTCTTCACTATTCGACAGAACTATCCCACAAGATGCGATTATTGCAAACACAAAAATTACTCGAGTACCAAAAAAACTCATTTTCATAAATTATTTATAACTTGGTGTGTTATTCAAACTCATTTTTCTATAAAACATTGCCGGAATAAATACACCAACGAGCAAGTCGATATCATTTCGTGACTCAGTGTTATCTATAATTGCATGCATAAATAAGTAATAATTTTACAAATCCTAAAATCACTTATCGCTCCGAGCAATAAAGTATACATGTTTTTACACGAGATCGCAAAATTTTAAAAGGAGGCGTTATCATACATTATAATTGTTGATGAAGTCGGTTTATATGTACGTATACCTACTGCATATAAATGATAAATGAATGTCATGCATGTTGTTTAAATGGAGTCCGGCTCGCTTTACAGAAATAAGAGGTGTGGCTCGTTTATTTACTATTAACAAGTAACGCAGGTATACATTCGACAAATTTCATATAGTTTTGTTTGACATATCTTTAAGTCAAACTCGTATGGCCGTGACGTAGTTTAGAAAGAGAGTGCTCAATTAAGCGCCTTGAAGTTGATTGCTATGTTAAAACATTACGCAGCCCCTTATCTCGATCGTCTACCTCACAGGTGTATATAAATGGATGATAAGTAACCGGTCGGAGAATTGAAATTGGATTGACCTGTTGCTAATGTCTAGCCTAACCTGTTGCTAAATCCAAATATTCCAGCGAATTAATAATTTTTTCGCTTGGCCATTGAATTTATCGCTCGTGTATAAGTAACGCACCAAAATATTTTGGTAATTACATTGGTTCCACGGCTCAGCGGCAATTTCGTACAATCGAAAGGCAATAAAACTCTCGCTCGTTAGGAAACCCGCAGAGAAGATTGGCGCACTGTTGCCTTCCGGTAATCGCATTAGCGGGGTTATGGATCTTCTCGGTTAATCCCAACGATCGACAAAATCATTTACGGGCGTATTCGGATTACTCGAATTAATTTCCAATTGCGATTTTAATTCAGTTTAATGGAGGCAGTTTAATGGGGAATTCCTATTCGATTCGTCGAACGAATTTCTCTCTTTAACGACGATCGTTCACGTGAGTTAAACAATAGGACGGCCGAGCGATTAATTAATAAAGGAATGGTCAGTGAACTCGTTGAGAAGAGCTAATGGCCAATCGCGAGATATTTTTTTTTTTCGAAGCAGTTAGTACGAGTTCGAGTCGATGAACGATAAAAGTGGCTGTAAAACGGTCGCTGATCTACCGATAGCTCGAAGAGTATAGCGCATCAGGAAAGCACTCCTATCGCGATTCGAGGCGTCACGAAACGTTAGTGCTCGAAGAAACAAGACCGACTCGCCTCGCGTGATGTACGAGTAGCGAGAAAATATCACGAATGATGGGCTATTGGGATTCATTGGCTGTTTGGTTCCGCAGCTGGGCGTAGTTTGCCTGTTATACATCTATTACTGGCTTGATAAATATTGATCGCGCGTTTGAACACACAATCGATCAACTATAGAAATCTATAATGTAAATAATTTCTAGCGCAAGCAATATCGTTCACATACGGAGCTTCTTTGTAAATTTGTTTTTTTAAGTTACGTTTAAAACAAAATCTGTAACTCGTGAAATTTTGTAATACCACGTTTTTGATTCTCAGAAATAAATGTGTGCAATATGATTGCATTGGTACGTCAATATTTCGTGCCTTTCTCAGAACTTAGGTATTTGGTAAATTGTGTATGATATATTTGATGAACGTGTACAAAATAAGAAAATACCAGTCGCTAAATATACAGCCGTTATGGTTATAGATATATCGCAATAAAACTCTTCGGGATATTGTTTGCACTTTTAACCCACCCACGCTTTCGAGTTGGCTTGGTTATAAATACATTGGTTGACTTCATCGAACGGCCTAGAATGGGAGCTCCATTGTTGTCCAACGCTATAACCGGGATCCTTTAATATCGGCAGCGCAAAATTAAACTTCAAAAGCGATCCTGTATCGTGTGAATTTTGCTTTTTTATTTTCCAATTTTGGCTGTCAATCACCGTAATGCGACATGCAAAACCAACCTTCGTTTAATCGATCATAATAAATTAGCAAATTGGAAAAACCAACCTTCGTTTAATCGATCATAATAAATTAGCAAATTGGAAAAACCAACATGACAATTTTTTTACGATATCGCATCGAGAGTAATTTAAAACAAAAATCAATTAGAGCAGATTTGAATTCAACGTTTTGATTTAAAAATCGAAAAATAAATTAAAAATAACAAAAGTACTTTGTTATTACGAATCGATATGGTATAGCCTATGAGAAATTTCTCAGGACTTTCGCACTGTTCAAACTCGGTGGAATTTCGGTCACCACTCTGATGCGGCAATTTCGCATAATTTTAGCACGCGCGGCCGTCAGGTGTTGGGAAATTACGCGGCATCCGCGTGCGCGTATAACAAGTTTAGCGCGCGGTTTTACGATACAATGTAACAGGATTTACGGGTATTATGGTCGTCCTCGGACGGCCAAGGGGTGATGATTTAACGCGACTGAAAAAAAAAGACTTTTATCATGGAAGAATATTTTTTGACATCGTCTCTAATCCGGGAATCTAGGCTCGCATGAATTCAGAGTTATAGCATAGGAAATAAAGATTCCGATTCCATTCGATAAAAACAAATGCGCTAAATCAAAAAGAAGAATTAATAGTATTCTTCTGAAACGGTAAAAAATTTGGAATAAAATATTTTACGGTGAGGCCATAATGAATATAGTTTAAAGAGAATGCGTGGGGAAACTATCGCGCCAGTGTTATTGTTTTACCACTTTGGGAGCTTCGACGTTGCAGTGATTGCAGCATTCTGCTCGAGCAATTACGAATGTCCTGGGTATATTCAACTATGGTTCTCGGACGTGGTAATTGCCAACTGGGGATCCTCATTCGCTAACGTGGTGGACCATTGAGGTTTATTATTATTATACAGACTCGAAACGACCGATACGAGCGTTGCGAATTGATAAAAAGTCACCAGTTTGATTTTTGAATATTCGTGTGTGAATCCCAAGAAAGTACAATTTTTTTCACTCGTCATTTTTCAATCTTTTGAAATCTCTCGGTAGCTCGCTCATCAAAGGAGCCAAGATATGGACTTGTGTGTCTTGTGGATTCAACCAATGATTATAATCTTCCCGTGTGAGTGAAGATCTCTCGGAGCTTCGTTAGAGAAACACCTTGCGCCAATCTCGGATGAAAATATCAGAATAAACATTCATGTCAAAGAGTATTGCTTTCTATACAGCCACGCAGTATTTTCATCGAGATTGTAGAAAATATTATATTTTACACTCTCTGAAATTACATCAGCGAAATCAATTAAAGCTGTTAGCTACGTTGAATATCATTTACTGCTATGTACAACTATACATAGTTTCCTAAGTAAACAGCGCTGCGAGTTCTGCAGTTTGAACCGATTTCACTAATTCAACTTCGAAATGAATATATTTCGAGCTGAAAATAAGCTTCAAATCGGTGCTAAATAAATTTCAACGAAAAAACGTTTTCATCGAGATATCTCTCATTTGCAAGTAAATCAGCCTCCTGAAGATATCAACATTCGATTTCATACCGAATGGGGCCTACCCCCTTCCTTTTCTCGCGAGGAGGGCGAGTGTGGAGAGAGGGACGGGATGAACGAAACTAGCATGCGTCTCGATGTAATTCCGACTCGATTTTCCATTTTCCATTTTCCGTGCTCGCGCAAGAGCGAGTCGGCTCCTGGTTCGGATTTTCCCAGCCCCTCGATTCACCGCCGCCCCTCGAGCGCATTGCGAGCTAACCGTCTACCTTCATGTCGCTATTTCCGCATTATATTACACGGGTATCGGAAGAGATGGTTCTTACCCGAATATCCTCGACTAGATTCGATACAGAAATTCAACCTCCCGTTTCTCCTTCGGTCACCTGAAAGTGTGTCACTCGCGATATCGGATTTCGGTTATCTTCTGTTTTCAACCATTAATGGGTCGTCCCGCATCGAGTATATAACACTCGATAATTCGTGGAAGCGTAAAACCGAAATTTGGGAAGGAAGTCCCGCGTAACGCGATTCGTTATTTCGTCTTTGCATTTTCTCACCGGAGCACCCGAGCAGTCGCGTTAATGGGAAAGTTTCTCGATTGTTTTCTTACTGATAAATTACAGTCACCGTGAGCGCGCGAGTTTCATTTCTCGCTCGAGATAACGACCCAGAATGGATGAGTTTGCCCTTTTGGCTTGCGCGGCGTAAAATTAACATGTTTGGAATTTTAACCGTGCGGAGTGTCGTTATATTCGTTGGTATGATAAGACTTGTCAGGTTCGTTTCTTTAGACATGATCGATCTCGTTCTGGAATTCCAAAATTAGAGTATTCTGCTTTCTTATCGGTTTTCGAGCGACTCCCGTGCGATTAACGCAGACATAACTCGTTAATAAAATGAGGGAATTAATTAACATCGGGAAATAGGAACGCTACCGTCGGAGCGTGAAGTACATCGACCGCATTAGAGTGTAAAATGCATTTTAATTGCGTTGAAAAATTTAAACTTGAGAATGTTCTTTTGTTATATCATGAAAATAAACGAAAACTCGAATAAACTTTTTTTACTTCATATAGCCCGAATTGAGTACGAAACGTCGAAAGACAATAAAGAAAAATAGGGACAAGAAGAGAAAAACAAGAAAATTGCTTCTCGTCCAGTGGAGACCCAAAAACTTGGTATGATATCAGTCTGGCATTGTTTATTCACGTTCGGCGTTAAGGGAGTGAGATAGAAAGAACGACACTCGACTATATTTGCGGTGTGCCGCAACTCTGAACCTCTCTTTTTTCGTTTCATTTTTTCCACTCTCACTTCTGTCTTCTTTTTTTAATTCACCAGGAGCATGCCTAGGACACTTCCGCGAGGTTCATGCATTTTAACGATTTTTAACCACGTCCCACTCTGCGGGGTGGGTGGTTTAGAACTGGACGTTCTTCGTGGCGTGGTGTTCTTCACGGCCTCGTTATTCTCGCTAATTCAAGCCGACCACGCACAAATTTAATGCGATACCACTGTGACGGTATACGCGTACGCACTAGACGCTCTATTGCAATTCTAAACGAGGGCTGCGCTTTTTTTCGGTGCATGCATGTATGCCGCTGAAATAAACTAAAGTAAACGAGACCATTGCGTGAACAGTTGGGTACAAAGTTTAAATAGTTTCGGACTGCGTACGTTTTATCCGAATGAGGAGCGCTCGGTGAAACTTTTCTGTATTCGAAGAAAGGAAATTCCGAGGGAAAAAGGACCTTTCGATGTTTCGAAAAATACGTTTGAAAGAATTGAACTGTGTGATAAAATTCCAGTTGATTTTTTCCGTGATTCGGATGATTGGTGTGTTCGCACAACGCGAATTAATCGCGATCGATGAGCGAATCAATAAACCCCCACTGTTGACAAAATAAACTGCTCATCGATCATCCCAATACCGCGAGAGCGAGAAAGCGCGACCGTAAATCCAGGAAAAAATTTTCGCTAGCGCGATATTTGCTTTCCCACGCGGGTGAAATATATAACGCTTCGAGCGCATGTACACCGTCGAATTTATCGCGATGTAGAGCCTTCAAAATCCAATTTTCCTCCGATTCGGAAAAATTTGCAAACAATTTTCCATTTCCCTCCGAGCGTATCTTTCCTCGTTCTATGCATTTGCTATTGACAGATGCGAATACAACTGGGCTATTAGCTCTTGTCGAGTGTTTGTGAAAGTCAGCATTTCTTCGTCACGAAGTTGTCGATTTTGAGATGCTTTTTGCTTGCCCAATGAGCACCGGAGAGGCATGTAAGCGTTGATGGTTCAGGCTTTGCCTAATCTCTGAAATACAGGATAAGTTTTTCAAAAATACTCTAATTCAATTTCTTTTTTTCGGGATCCAATCCGTCTTTTTTTTTATTCTTTACAACTTCTGTTTTTCTATTTTTTTTTTTTTTTTCGTTAAATCTGCAACGCGTTACAGTGGATCATATTTCGCTGATTGTGCTGTACGTGCCATCGCGAGGAAGCGGTTCCGGTAACTTTTTTAATGGCCCACGTGAATAACTACGCCTCGCGAGTTTTTTTTATCAGGGTCAGCGTCTCTACTCATTCAGGTCGTTGAGTTTTTCCAGTACGAGTTGAAGAGGTTGCGTTACACGATTCGCAAAGTTCAATTGCGTGGTTTATATCGTTAGTGAATCTACTTTTGAACGAGAATTTTTACTTTTTTTTTTAATTACCGATGTTGAGAAACAAATGTGAATAATACTATATAAACTTCATTATATACTTGTTAATTGTTATCGTTAATTTATAGCGGTTGATATACGTTTCTGCAGCAGACGGGTGTACAGGCAGGTGCGTATATATGTACGTATGTACAATATCTCGTTGAGTCTTATGTGTTGTGTACGTTCCATAAAGTTTCCCGCCGAAACTTTGACAAATTGTCAATTATGAAGCATTCTCGTCAACTTCGAGAGTGTCATCAAACGAGAATGACATCCGATTACACGACGAAACTTATTTCGCAATTTTATATCAAGTCTAAACTTAATCGTTAGAATATCAACCGCTTTGAGAATATTCTCAAATTTTTTCTCAGATTATTAGCTCGATGTGATATCTTGAACTGTACACCTATAAAATAAAGAATCCGACCGTTTCAAGATTTTCCCATTAACACGATGAAAATTTCATACGTCTCAACAGAATAGAATGGTACGAGTCAATAGGAGCACTCAACAGTTATCTTTATAAATATTTTAAGCGCTTTTTACTCCCTCGGTCGCTCTTACCCCACGCATCATCGAGTTTTCTTTTCCACCCTGCAAAAATACCAAGTTCGTCTCTTCGCTCGGCAAAAATTCACCGATTCCTGGTGCAATAATACACGCGTCGTTGGATTGTCTATCGCGTTAAATCGAACGGTTTGAACCTAATGCGTTCGATCGGGTGAGCCGTGTCAAACGGCGATATACGAGAGGATGAAATTCGTAACACGAACAGCGTCGAGACGATCAAGGGACGAGAGATTAAGCAAATATTAGCCGACTACGAGTATAAGCAGTTGGTTCGGGAGGCCTAGCGGGTGATGAGTAACGAGCTTTGTACGCGGACAGCTGAAAACCGTCTACCGTGTTGTTTACAAACATCTACGGATTTACCCGCCTTTTTCCAATATTTAGAGAAACGAGTGAAACTAATAAGTCAATACAATGCCAGTTTTTTGCTAACGAGATCTGAGAATCAACAATCGTGTTTTCATCAGGCTTATATATTATATTGCATGAGAAAAATAGACGAGAAATATATAAAAAGTCAATTCCTCCTTTAATTTCAAACACTCTGCGCATGAGTGAGACTCACGTGACTGAAAACGTCGGACTCGAAAGGATGTAATTCCGACGGAGCGTGCATTCAGCCGAGCGGCTCTCGCACGGTATTTCTAAAAGCAACCGGCAGTTTATTCAACATCCCGCCTTATACACACACAAGCCGGAGAAAGCGGTGCCGAGGCTTCGCTTTTCACGCGCGCGCTTCCCATTCACGCTCGAAAAAACGTCGCGCGCTCTCCGGCGCCCTCGTCCTCAACGAAATTATCACACGTTCACGGTCCGGAACAATGAGTCTCTCCCTGGATGAAAGCCCCAAATGAGTGTCGACGCTCAGGCTATAGAAATTTCACCCAGCGTGCAATTTTTTGCCGTTTAATCGCGTTAATTCTCGCTCTCGACGCGATACCTCGAATATCGATAAGTCATAAACCTGCGATCTAATTATCGCTACGGAGATCGAAGAGTAGTCTCCGTAGGACGTGAATAAGTTGATGATTTTTGCATCGTGCTTGAGCAAAATAAAATCCTCTGAAGTCGCAGTACTGATATTGTTTATTACATTTTAATATTACTTATTTCTGCAATTTGATGTAAATTTGTATTATATTTTTATATCATTGGTAATCGTTAATGACCCTGTTGTTAAAAAGCGACTTTAATAAAGAATAAAAACAAAATCCTCTGAAAATAGCTCGGGTAATGATTTCAGCGAAAAACGAAAATTCGAGAAAGCGAAATTGACATTTTGAATCGACATTCCACAAACAACCTTTAAATTGCATAACGCGATACGATCGATGAGTCGAAAGTTGTCGTGGGTCAGGTTTGCTTATATTTTCGCACGTGGGCGCGCTACTGTCAAAATCAGTCGTCGTGGTCGGGACGGATAGGTCGGTGGATATGCGCATTTATATACATATAAATTTACCGACCGCAAATTAATTTGAGCCCCGCTTTTGCTGTTTATAATGAGTACAGCGTTTTTTCGAGCGCCAATACGGAATGGCGATATCGCATCGTCGATATGCGGCACGCCTGCGGCACAACGATCGCGATAACGTGATTGCCGTTTTTCGATCGGAAGAATGCTATTTATTAACAATACAAGAGGATCTTGGTTTAATGGGATGAAAATTACCGCGATATGAACGTATTTCAAACTGATTATTCGCGTCAAACGCTCCGCAATGAACTGATGTTTATTTTTAATTTATTATCACTATCGGTAATATTCTCACGGTTTTTTTAACCCAAAACTTGCCATTTTCAACTTTTTAAAAAAAATTTAAACTTTTGATAATAATCTAATCTTTTAATTTTCCTCATCGATCATTTATATTTTAATTTGATATACCGCTGATGAGATAGAACGAACACTGAGCGAGTTTTAAAGTAATAGTGTTGGAAGAGAAAATTTATTTTAATAAGGGACCAGTGGCCGATGCTGAAAGAAAAGTTACTTCTCAAAAACTGCAGACGTTCCTGCTAAGTGCTCGCGAGGAAAGTTCATTTTTTCCTTCCACTTAGTCACGCGCCGGGAGAACGTCCTGGGCGACTTTTCGAACGATAAACGAGCGCGTTTATCTACAATACATTTTCGCTGACCAGTCAGCGATCCACACTCGAAATAAAATCGCGATCGAGCGAAAGGAGGAGTTTTTTATTGCCATTTTTTCGACCGTCATCGAGATTAATTGAAAACATTTCTCTCTTTTCGTCGGAGCATGCACGCTCGACTTGATTATATTTCCAGCGCGGTCGGGCGCTTACGAAAACACGAACTGAATTCTGGCAATTGGTCGAAAAAAAAATTTCGTTTCGAACCACCGCCGGCTCTTATTATCCTTCGCCTCACCCGTGGCGTAACACGAGAATTCCGCTAAAAACTATTTTACGCTAGTTGCCGGTACAATGCCTCCGGAGAACAAAAGGTGCGACGCGCGGTGCGAATAAAAAAAAAAGAATTTTCGCAGTGTAACACTCGCGCGCGTGGGAACACTGGGCGCGCAAATGAATTCGAAACCGAGGAGTGAATTTTCAATTTGTCGGAGCTTTTCAGCGTTTTCGCGCAACGATTATCGTTCGTCCGAGGAGCCGAATCGAGAACGGGAAGAATTTTCATTACGAGCTCCAATCTCGAGCGCGAAGCACCCCCGTGAAAATATCGCGATGAATAAAGGAGAAAAATACTCGTTCGATATTAATTTCGCCCACGAGGGGTTTTCCGCTTGTGCGAAATTCTGACGAGCGGAGTCGGAGAAAATTGCGTAACTCGTTATCAAGCCGGGATTTTCAGACCTTTCTCGATATACACACGAGGTAAGTAGAGAGCTGGAACGTTGCCTCGAGCTTTCGCATATCGGGATGAGAAGAGAGAGAAAGAGAAAGGTTTACGGTACGTTGTTCCTCTCTTGTTTCCGTAATAATGAACGAGTTTCAAATCTCGCTGTTAGAAGCTGGAACGTCTCGACGTGAAATGTACGACAGTTTTTCTTTTTCATATTATTACGTGTACAAATATAAATAAAAAAATTCAGTATTATCCAACTGGTTATTATTTTTCGAATCTATACTCGTTGATATAAAGAACTGACTTCTGAAAAACCCTTAAAAATTTCTCGACTACCTACTACTACAGCGACGCCTACTCTTAAAATCGATGCAACTGTGCGTCGTAGAAGCACCGAATCAATAGGAATAAAATAACATTCGAGAATTGGGAAGGGGCAAGAAAATCGAGATACGAATCGTTTTAAAGGATTACGACGATTTCACGTTGAATTTAACGCCGTCGTTAAAGTTGCCGTAGGGTGTTATCGTTGATTTAAGAAAATTGGATATCCGTGCGGGGTACGCTCGAGTCGTGGATAAGGGAACGCCGTTTTTGTAGCGTGCGCCGCCAACTCCACCGTATATATATACGTTTCGCTCCTCGTATCCAGACGAGTCACGATAACGGCCCCGACAAATATCAAGATACATCCCCCGCAACGTACACATCTTCTATCTCCGACTGGTTCGAATGGCCTCGTCGACGGGCGAGCCCACCCGCGCGAAAATAAAAATTAACTGGCGCCGCGGAATTTTTCCGCGAAAAATGGAGTTTGAATGGGGCTCTTATACCTCCCTCGGCTTTACTTTTATTTTTCCAAACCGCGAGAGAATACACCCGTTACGAGCTAATATCGCGTATGTTTATTGCTATTGCCAACTCCGCGCGATCTTTTGCTTCCTCCTCCCCGTCTGGTACTCGTATTCCTCGAAAAACCGTGGAAAACTTTCAGTATCGAGTGTCCAGAGAGCGAATATCGATGATTCGCGAGTCGTTTTAAATTGGAGGAGTAAAAAAAAAGGGGAAAAAGGAGCGAAAGAGAGAGAGAGAGAGAGAGACTGATACGGAGTTCGAAGGGAAAAATTGAGTATTGTACCGTGTGGAGAGAATTGGTCCAATGGGAAACTGGATGCAACTTCGCGGGGTCGAGGTTCGAAAAGTCGGGCGATACACCGCCGCATTGACGTCAGCTGCTCGCGGAATAAACCATCGAGCATAGCCTTTCGTTTATTATATTAAAACTCGATGTTTTTTTCAGCTCTGCGTCGTATATCGGTTACCACACGATAAAACAATTTTTTGAGCCCCGTGCGCGACAAATAGAAAAAAAATCTCGAACGCGCGTTTTCCAAAAATAGCTCACGGTTTCGTAACTGGCTGGGTTGGCGTTCGTAATGAATCATCAAAATGCGGCGTCAAAAAGCCGCAGCGAGCGCGCTAACACTGTCGAAATCTGAATGCATAAACGCAACCGGATGTGCGCACAACCGGAATCAAGCTGAAATGCCGCATTAGGGGTATGTATGATACATACAGAGTGTTCTAATTCAACTTGGCAGTATTTCTAGAAAAAAATGGGTCTTACAAGAATAATTTCTGAGCTTTGCGTCGGGTTCAAAAATTAACCCTTTGAATGATGAAAATTTCTGTTGAAATTTGACAAACAACAGACAAGAGACAATATTTTACAAAGAACAAGAATAAAAATGATAAGTTAAAATACGTACTATGCAATCTACTTCACTATCCAATATTGTCTGTTCAAGATGGGACACCCCGTATAAGACTTAACACTGCGGCTCGAGCTAAAGAAACAAGGAAGGGGTGGCGAGAGGCTTATGAAATATTTATGAAACCCGTAAAAACCGCTTCTTATTATTTCCATTGTCGTTGCAACGAGTTTCGTGTCTCGCGCCTCGAAGCATCTGGCGTTAAGCGGGACTCTCAAAAAGAGAGAATTTAAGGTTCCGCGCTGTCCCGTTGGTCGGTATCCAAGCCGACTCGAAAGTCGAGTCTAAGAGGCTTTAAATCCTTAATAAACTCGCCACGGAACTCTCGGCTAATCGATTCCCGTCAGGCTACTTCGACGATACGGCTGGGAAATCAGGGTTTCGCGATCGGCCTGAATAATCCAGCTTATTTTCACTGAATTTCGTCAATTAATTCGTGGTTTGCGATCCGCTATCGCTTGCAACGTTAAAACGAGAGGGTTGTCGATAACAGATACCTACCTAATATTTCCTCTTTCAATTTCACATCTTTTCTCCCATAGCTTTTGACGAATCAGTTAAATCAGTCGAAGAACTAAATATTGACGTATGAAAAAGGAAAACTAATTTCACTGATACTATTTCAGGAACCACAAACGTAATCCTCTTAATTAACGAAAAAGGTGGGAGCCAGCGATCGACGCGAATGGGGTGTACAAGCAAACTCGGAACAGCGTTCTCGATCAACAAGATCGTATTGATGCGGGTGGGAAAATTATTAACGATGAATTATTAACGTCGCGGGACCGTGACTGTACCTCGCGGTAACTTCGACATGCCCTTCCCCCTCCCCACCCTCCCAGTCACCCTGCGACCCGCGAAATTACTGCATCGTCGACGGAACTTTATGCAAATTTCAAACTGTCGCGCGGAGCGATATCTTCCACGTGTATATATATAAACTGACAGGGGGGTGAGAAGGGATCGGCAGAGTCTCGCGGAAAGGTGTGGGACACTTCGTGTACTCGTAGACAAATATTGAAGCAACTGGCGTATGGCCAACTTTTGGTTCGACGCGATAAAACCAAAAAATTACGATTAGGGGAGACCGAGGGGAGTTGAAACAATTTTTACGTTTTGCTTCATATACAAAA
>NCVS01001384.1:0-13082 GCA_003055095.1 Goniozus legneri
TCTCCCTAGATCCTAGTGATCAACCGGTCCTCCATATACCATCACTGAACTAACCACCTGAGACGTTTAAAACGTACCAATACTTGTAGGTGGTGTAGGCCTTTGAGGAAGATTTCCATCAATAGGACTTGTGGAAGTCACATTTCCTTTTTTTTTTCGTCAGCACAAAGAGCAAAGCATTAATGAAGAAATGAGACAGCAGTGAAGACAATAACAAAATAAATAATTTGCTCACATTGCATACATAAATAATAGTACACACAAGATAAATCACTCACACGACAACACACAAATAAAGATAATATAGCAGCACCATCTTAATGAAGAAATGTTGTATGTTGTACCAAGAATTAAATATTTTTCTTAAAATATAAACAGTTAGACATTCCTCAATTTACAATAATAGCTGTGCTTACAGTAAAACATTTGAAAAAACAATTTTCTTGAAAAAAAAAAAAAAATTATTATTATGGATGCATACTTTAGACAAATGAAAAATGGTAAGAGTAAATTAATAACATTTGAAATTTGTTAGTTGAGACATACCCACACAAGGTGGTGCAGGACGTGCGGGTGGCTTTGATGAAATGTGACTAGAGACATGAGTACCATCCACCACATTGTGTTTATTTTGTCGCGCTGCTATATGAATAAGTCCGATACCATAGTGTGTAATTTGTCTTTTTAATAATTGTATTTGGTTTGAGATTCGTTAAAAAGTTGTAGAAAAAGAATGTTGTATTTTAGAATATTGACTGGAATGTCGATCACAGGAAATATTTTGCAATTTTTAATATTTTATGAATATTCAAGAAACAAATGAATTTTTCATCCTTATAATTAAAATATGAATGATTGATTATTACCTGGTAACACAGGCATTGGTGGTTTAATAGGTTGTACAGGAACCTGTCCATTCGCAGGTAGAGGGCATACAACTGGTTGTGGTGGAAGCGTAGTTAATGGTACTCCTATGATCATAAAATTTATTTAAATGTAATCTCAAAAATATTTATAAAAGTATTTTCTTTAATACTTACCAGCTACATAACTCTTTAAACTCTGAACTAGTAACGGAGGCAAAGTTGGTGGGACATCGAAACCACGTAATTTCAGATTAATCAATTTACAGGCTATACTAAACTCATTAATATCCATTTTTCCATCTGCATCTGTGTCAGAGAGTTTCCTATGACAAAAATTTATAAGTTTAGCATAAAATATAATTCTATAAAAAGATTTAGATAAATGCAATAAATTACCATATCTGACCCAGTATAGGTAATGGGAGTTCAGATTTGAGAAAGAAATCTCTTGCTTGTTGACCAGTTACAACTCCGTTAATGGGTTTTATCGATTCAAATTGTTCCTGATATCTTGCTCGCTCTCGTGGTTGTATGATCCAGGGATCCATACCTGTTAGATAATTTCAATATAAAATAAGTATGCAAAATTCTGAATGTAAAAATCTGAATTTACCTGGAGTTTGTGGTGTAGCCATTTCTGCGACCCAGTGGTACACCACTTAGTGGTCTAAAATAATAAAACAATTATTCTCTAACTTGTGAAATTTATTTTCTTGTATAAAATTGATTTTTTCAAGGTTAAGAATTTACGATAAAGCATGAATTGAAATTCGTTCTACTGATTAATTTTTATAAAACACTTAATATTTTATGTAATTCACAATATCAAGAATGTTATCACATAAATTAACCAAAATAATCAAATTTCAGTGAAATTGAAATCTTACACTAATAATCAATTAAAAAATAGTCCTATTTTCTAAAGAATAAACACAACTGGAATCGATTATTTTGAATTTGTTACAACTACAGATGTTGAATGAAAATAACTTTTTCTTAAATTTACGAAGTAAAAAAATTTTGTAAAAAGCGATAATATTACCGAAAAATCAAGCAATAACAAGGGGTCAGCCCACAACTGACTGACGTACGTCACTTCACCAATCTCGGTTCTTTTCGGTTATCTTCGGACGGAATCGATAGCTTTACACGAATTACGAAGTGCTACGATATCTGCCGGTGGTTGAAGAGATTTTTAGTCAATTGATTCGAAATTAAAAGAAGTTTGATTATTCAATACATCAAATTAATTTCGATTTTCATTATACTTGATAACTATTGTTACATTGTTACACCATACACGAAAACTTTAATTCAATAAAATTCAACATTCTAAAACCCTAACCTACCGAAATATTGAAATCATTTGAAGTGAGAACAATAAAATCCAATTTCTTCATTAATGTATATTTGAATATAATGATTTCTGAAAAGTATAGTGAAGAATTCGAAATCATAAAGTTGCTATCAATCATTAAACTTTCAGCGATATGAACATTTGGAAAAATTGTATAATGTGAGAACGAAATTGACAGAATCACGAGACTTAAATTATATAGCACAGTATTGTTATTATAGAAATGCTTAAAACTTAAAAATATGTTTTCTACCTGATAATATTTTAACCGTAAATTGCTGGAAGTTTCTCACAAGCACCTAAAAAAATGAACATGCGCAACTCGAGTCTCTTCTCTCGCATGTAGGAACTGTTCATGAATGCTCTGAATTGCATTTGATCAAATTTGTATTAATTTAAGAATTACTATTCCCATTAATTTGTCTCTACATTTGATATATGATAAATCTCATTATAGGTTGTTGCATGCAATGCTGCATAATGCTATAAAATTTGATTCCATAAAATATTCTTTTAGTTAGACGCGGACAGTTCAGTTTTTTGGAAATTTTTTTCGTTATTTATAATTAGGTTAGATTTATTAAAATTCATACATAAACTTTATATCTACTAATAGATAATTTCAGGATACAACTTATGAATCTTAAAATATATCCAAATGTTTTGATTCAAAGATTTAAGAAATTGATCTGTTACTTGGTGGGTTGTTGAAAAATTGAAGATTATTTCGAAGGTATGGATAGTACATATACTGCTAAAAATTCTATTTAACCACTTTCGTTCAAATTCATTTGAATGTTCATGATAAATTTCGTAACTCACTTTTATTATGAATGTATCATTATTATTTCTCATTAAAAAATCATTTAAATTCTTTATCCACTTCCAGTTATTGTGAAATCACCTTGAAAATGACTGTGTAGCTATTTATATCTGTTTTCAATTGTAGATCAGCCTTTAATATTTACTTCTTGATACACGAAGTTTTGGAGTTTGGTAAATGATACTTAGTGTTTCCGTTAATAAATAAATATAATTTATTTATTACTTTGCGTCTTTAAAATCAGCAGATAAGTAAATTCATATTTTATCAGTTGACAGATGTCATTATGATGAAACGTAAACTTCCAAAAGACTGGATTGTTGTGAATTCAAGAACTCATCCACAACGAGTATACTATTTTAATGTTAAGACGAACGAATCATCGTGGGAAGAACCAGTACAAAGAAGAAAAAAAACGGTAAGATGATGATATTTTAAAAATCTTTTTAAAATTTAACAGGTATTTATATATAGGAAGTCAGTAAATCAACCTAACCATATTCTTTAGAAATTATCTTATAATTATAAGTTTATATTGTAAATCTGTTAGTAGAATAGACTATTATGAATATTTCCTTTTTGTAATTGAATTTTCAAGGTTTCAAATAAGAAGAATAACAACAATGATGTCTCTCCAACCAGTCCCAAAACACCAGACGCTGTTACTGCGACATGTAGTTTGGAAGTACAGAAGGATGAGGTTGCGCCTACAATTGGCGGTACATCAAAAGATACACCTCAAATGAAAGAATTACGTCAAAGAATTCAATACAAACAGAATTTGGAACATAGTAAAAAAAAGTGCTGTCCTATTAAAAAAGATATTAAACAAGTGCAATCAAATAAATCAAATAAATTGGTAGGAGTAGAAGGCACTTCGTGTAAAAGTACAGCAAAAGATACACCACAAATGTTAGCTATTCGAAAAAAATTAGCTCAATCGATCAAAACAACTGAGTTGAATGACAATGAATGTTCAACATCGCAAAGTGATAAAAACAATATTCCCAAGAGACCTCATAGTAATTCTGTGACAGTAAATAATTTTACAACAGGGAATGATTCATTAAAGACTCTTAAAATTCATGGAAAGAATAAAATTAAGAGATTAAAAAGAAATAGTGGTAAGTAATTTTGCAAAATCAAGATTTAATGATTTTTCATAATATTTTATGAAATTACTTTTTACATACTAGAATCCATCAGTGAAAGCAGTTCCACTAGTTCGAATTATTCAACCAAATTTAAAGTAAAAACACAATCTGCAGAACACAGTCCAAAGAAGAATATTGCAGAAAATCGTTTGAAAAAATTAAGAACTAAATTGCATTTGAAAAATAAACAAACTCTTTTGTCCTCATTACACAATGAAGAACCTGTTGAAACTAATAAAAGGAAACCTATTAATATTGGTAAAATTTCACAAAACTGGTTTCATACGTATTTAAATATTTTAATTGACAAGAAATTTTAATATATAATTTAAGTTTCAGAAAATCCAGCTGATACTTCTAAAAATTCTATATCTAGGATGCAGTCTTTACAGGAAAAGTTGAAAATACAGAGGCTCAGTACTCATGAAGAATATCAATTTAATGACAGCATGGAAGAAGAGATGGATTGGGAAGAAATACCTGAGGATAGGATAATTATCGAGGTATATTCAATTAAGAAAATATATGAAAAGAATTTTATTTATTCATGCATTTTTTAAAATTGCAGAGCCAAACAGTGAGGACAGAAGTTTTCTCTAATGATAATAATGCATCTAAAGAATTATTACCAAACAATTCATTAGAATTTCCGGGAACAACTTTAGCAGTAGAGAATTTATACATAGTTATAGATACTAACGTGTTTTTAACAAATTTACACACTATAGAAACTGTGAGAGATACAGTGTTTAAAAAATATGGAAGACCTATAGTTGTTGTACCATGGACTGTAATCAAAGTAAGTTAACTACACGAAAATAAAAATTAATGATTGGTCTGATGGAAACTAATATATATATATAATAAATGTGAATTGCAGGAGTTGGATTACATTAAGGATAGCAATAATGCATCAATGTCACAAGCTGTACAATGGAAAGCGAGACAAGCTATAAAATTTTTAAACAAACACTTTTCAGCAAAACACCCACGAGTAGTTGGTCAGAAACCAGAGGACGTCATTAAAAATAGAGAAAAGTTTGCAGTCGACTGTCCAGATGATGAGATTTTACAAACATGTTTACAAATTCGAGAGTTTAAAAAAAATTTGGTAAATTTAAAATTTAATATTTCTCTGTTATGTTACACTCATTTTGAGACTAACGAATATTTTACTCAATGTTTAAGGTTTTAATTTCATACGATCAAAATCTATGTAATAAAGCAATGATTCATGATATAATGGCTCTTGGACGTAATGATCCTCTAGAAAAAATTGATTATATGGTTCTACAAGATAATCTTGACACATCTTGTAGTTTGCAATTGGAAAATGACACTGAATATGAAAATAGAAGTTTGATGTCTATCAATGAAGAGAAACGTTTAGTAGAAGATGTTTTTCAAAATGCGAGCGATGTTTTAAATTCATTTTTAACAGTGGTTTGTATCATGATTTTGAATTTATTTCCATTCAATGTTCCATAATCATGTAAATAATTATTGATGTACATTTAGATAGTATCCCGTGAAATGAGAAATCTATATGGAGATAATTGGTGCAAGTATACAATTATTCCACCTCCATGGACAGTGGAACAAGTTTTAAAATGTGCTAATAAACATTGGATAGCAGCTGTTAGTGAGTCTTTCATAAGGAGAGCTGAACCTATTCTAAAGCAATTATATGAAGATTTCAGTAATTTCATGAGTGAGTAAAAACTTTTTTGATATTCACTTTGAAATTATCATTCTAATATAATTTATCTTTGAAGATAAAGGTTTTAGATTAACTAATATCATACCATTACTTGACCGCTGTTATGATCTAATTCAAATGACAAAATCTGAAAGATATGGACATATTATGGAGCTAGCAATGAATAGCATTGAGGTGACTATATTTTTATCATATCATAAAATGGAATAAAAATGTGTCTTTTTTAATCATTATTTTTATATAGAAGTTGAAAAATAGTTGTACGAATTTTCAACTAAAAATGAAATCGAATGTGGATTTCATTGGTACTTTGAGTGAAGACCAGGAGAATATTCACGCCGAAAAAGCTTTTCTGTATTTTAATAAAATATACACATACGCTCGAGATAAATGGTTAGTATACATAATAAAAAAATATAAAGTAAAAAAATAGATTAAAGAACTGATTCATTAAAATTGTAATAATTTTACAGTGGATTAGCAGTAACAGCGGCAAGATTACCGTGTAATTTCGGGTTTGATAAACCCTCGAAAATTCCATCTGAAGACATTTTAAAAAACATGCAAAGCGATTTGGCAAATAATGTCAATAGATTATTGTTTAGTCTAATAACGTATGTATTTCGTATTTTATGTGATTTATCATATTAAGAAGAAGACTAAAACGACGCAAATTATACTTTTAGAGCATCAGAGAAATTGAGTACATCTAGTCTAGATGAAGCTACATTGAATGATCTTCGTCATATTCTTGTGAACTTTATACCTGACGATAAAGCATTAAATGCTGATCAGATTACGAACGTCGATATATATTGTTGCCTTAAGAGAAAACAAGAGGTAATGAAAGCAGGAATACTTCAATTGCAGGAGTTGAGTTCACATTTCTGTAGGTTAGCGGCCTTCAATTGTACATAATTGTAAAAAATATTGAAAAGGTAGATTGTTAAAATAAGATTTTTATTATTATAGTTTACAATTAAACTCTACATCACGGACGTAGTTATATTGCTAGATAAACTTACAGAATAAAAGGTGTTAATATATTGAATCCAAAATAATAATAATATTGAAAATAAACTTTATATTCGTTTTTATAACTAAAACGAAAAAATTTAATGATATTACGTATATAATGATATCATGTAACAGATATTCTTTGGTCATAAGTACAAATGTAAATGGGAACTGTTGATATTTTATAGTCTGACCGTTATTAATTGATATTATTGATTGATATTATAACTATAAGTTTTATAAAATGAAGGTAAAATTTTTATTTTATATAAATAATAAACTTACACAGCCAAAATAACGTAACCCAGTTTTGATTTTGATAACCAAGACTTAAAAATCTGATTTTTAAACATTTTATTTGACAACTAATTTCTATACAAAAGTGGAAAGCCTCCATGAGGAGGTTGAAGCCAATTATCTTTGGGGTAAGACACATCGTTTGTTTCGATAACATGAAACGTATAAGCGTGCCTTGAGGTGTTACTTTTATTTGGATTCGAAAAATGGACAACTTGGCCGTGAATAAGTATACAAGTACCCTTACGAACTGGCACTGGTGTAAAGCTGCTTAACTGATAACAGGGGGGCGGGCTGTCGTATACGAGCAGTTCACTTGAATTTGGATCTTTGTTTCGAAGGTAACGTCGGTGCACCCCACTCTGATGGGATCCTGGCGCTACCCACAAGCAACCATTCTCTAAAGTTGCGTCCTCTAATGCGATCCAGAATCCTACTAATTTCACTGGGTCTGTATATAAGTAGGAGGCATCTTGATGCATAGTAACTGAAACGAATTTAAATGAAAAAATTAGCTTCGAACAGTGTTATTTGCAAAATATCATAATTGTTTAATTTACCTGCAGATCCAAGTCCAGGATTTTTGTAAATATACATTGATTGGCATACAGCTGGTTCTTGAAAATCTAACTGGAACGCTGTTTCCTTGACTCGTTCGTCAAAAGTATATTTTTTAAATACTGGATGGAGCCAGTGTAAAGCATGACCGACCTATGATTTAAATAATCAAACGATGTAAATGCTATTATTGTTCTTAGTTATAAAACAAACCTTATTTAGAGACACTTTGGGATCCACTTTCAATTTACCATCGTCATTCAGAGCATCTTCCTCAAAGAAGGTACTGACTTTAAGGCCACTTTCCATAAAATATCTATCTTTATTCTAAAACAAATGATAAAAATTAAGAATAATTATAAACATATTTTACAAATATTACTCACTTGCGGTGATTTTTCGGCATTGAAAATTTTTCTTTCTGCTTCTGGTGGCAAATTTTTAGTAAAATCTTCTCCAGATAGTCTCATTTCGTCGATTTCTTCTGGTCTAAAGAAATCCTCCAAGACAACATATCCATTTTTCTGAAACTATTTTAATTTGTTTATATCTTTTTGTCATCATAAATCGATAGCAATGAGTTATAATAAGAGAATTCAATAAGGGAATCATATCGGTAATTACTATATAATTGTTTCAATATTTGCTGGCATACTCAAAAATAAATACGTAGTAAATTTTTATTTTCAGTGCATTGGTTCAATGACCAGGTTCACGTTCGACCTCGAAGGACGCGTAAAAGGACGCTCAGCCATCCGGGGTCCCGTACATGCGAATTGGAGGAAGAAAGAGAGAGCGTAAAATAAGGACAAAATGTGTAGTATGAGAAGAGAAGGGGGTGAAAACGTGCCGAACACGTGGTATTTTTAGCCGTGTAAACGTGAAAGTCCCGCAGTCGGAATATCGCTTCCGATCTTGTTGTAAACAATCTCGAGTTTAACGATTCTCTCACCTTCCTTAAACAAGTTTCCACGTAACAGAATCGTTATTTTTTATCGAGACATTTGCCGATACACAGGTATTCAAAGTCAAACCGTCGTAGCGTTAATAATCAATTTTTTAGTACTTCATTATTATAAATCACTCAATTTAGGACATTTGAGAGTTACACATTAGTCAATACAGGAACTAAGATTTTGCAATATCGAAAGCTCTTATTTATGTGTAATTAGTCATTAGAATTATGATAATTAATTATTATTATTAATTTAAATGATTATCAAAATCAATATCATTACGAAATTATGATTGATTCGTCAAATTCAGCTATATATACACCACTTTCGGTGTCAAAAACATTAAATTCAGTAAATTAACTCATAAAAAATGGGAATAGTCGAGATCTAATTACAAGAGTATAATTCTTTTCGAATCCGTGCATCGCGCGTAATTCGATAATCTATTCGTCCGTGAGAGGAGCTTGTTTTTCGAGTCGGACGCACACTTATTGCGGAACAACGGTCGGATTGATACCACTGAGCTCATATTCGTGGACGATGCGAGCTAAGGTCAGATCGAGACGATCGTTTACCGTGCTCGATGGATTTATCGCGGCCAATGGGCCGAATTACGAATGCGTCGAGATTTATAACGCACGCACGTTCCGCGCGTTTCCTGTTCTAAAAATAAAACCTAAAACTACGGACTATCCTTATCCGCCTTGTATCGTCCCACACACGACGACTCGCTCGAAGTCTATTTTCATTCGGACGTGCGTGCCACGAATGAGTAGTTAGTATCAAAGGCGTTCGTCGTTATCGGTATCGGTGGATGAGTTATCGGGACCCGTAACGAAATTTCCGTGGTAGGGAAAATTCAGAGATTTATATGAGAGAGAGAGTAAGGAGAGAGAGAGAGAGAGAGAGAGAGAGAGAGTAAGGAGAGAACGAAGAATTCTCGACAAACAATTTTTTTTCTTCGAGTACAGAAACGGGAATACCGCAAAAGGTTATCCGTGCTTCGTAACTGAAAGTGTAGATCAATCAGTGAAATCAGTAATGTCAGTGAAAATTTTTTTGAAACACTACTCCAAAAGATTAATTTACAAGTTTTAAAGTATAAAATTAACTTTGTTCGTTCAAAAAGATTTGAACATTGAAGTAATTCTAAAAAATAACGATCATTTATTTTCACATATATTTCTTAACGCGATTCACCAATAATTAATAATATACTTGAGAATTCGAATAAATCGGTTTATTTTTTCGATATAGTTTTTACTGATTCAGTTTTAACGAGTACCAGAGGTCAGGCCACGTGGTTTCGATCGATCTTCAATATTAGCAGAGAAAAGGTGCGGAAATTCGATTAAACGCCACCGCTTCGGTAAAAACAGCTCGGCCAACTTCCGTGGTGGTGTGTTTCGAAGTTGGCTGGCAAAAGTCGATTATGTCAGCGAAGTAGGAAGAGGAAGGGGCAGGGGGAGAGGGGGGGGCGGTGTAAGACCCGGCTAGAGACCGGCGAGACGTTTCTCACCCCCCCCCCCCTCCCCCTCACGATATCGAACATTTTCTCTCTCATTCTAGTTTTTTACTTTCGTATTTCAGTACCGAGGCTCTTTATCAACACGACCGTCAAGCAACATTGACACCGAGAAATCATCCGATATAATGATTTTTTTCGGCTTTTCTCTCTCTCTATCTCTCTCTCTCTCTCTCTCTCTCTCTCTCTCTCTCGGCTTGTTTTTTCCCCGTTTAAGAAACATTCGCCGAGTTCGGAGTTCGTCGTGGAGGGAAAAAATAGCCACACGCCTCTAATATCATCGTTTTTTTTATAATTCTCGAATTTTCTCGTAAAAATAGAAGAGCAACGTCACGATAGCGCTGCTTGGAATGTAAAAGAAAAAAATTCTTATCAGTTCGGTGTGAAATATTCATGATTACGAAACGTTTAACGGAGCAAGACGATCTAGGATCGTCGCGGAGAATGAAGTTTCGTTACCTGGTAGCGAATATCCTTCATCTCGATGAGCAAGCCGGTGAAGTCTTGCCGCTTGACGTACGGACGAGCGATTCACGAGTGAACGGAGAGCACGTAGTAGGAAAAAAGTGGCTATCAGGTGATTGTGTGTGTGTGTGTGTGTGTGTGTGTGTGTGTGTACGTACGTACGTATGTAGGTATGCGTGTGTCTGTGTGTATGTGTGCCTTGTAGCCAGTGCGCACTCGGCACTCACGCAGCCCTGGTACAGTCTCTCGGGGGCGCGCGAAGCACTCTCGGTTCATCTGGTGCATTCGGAAATCTTTTCACATGCTACTCCTACTGACCGTAAGCTTCGTGACGCGACGAGCCGTCCGACGATTGTCGAACATAGTCGAGCATGAACTCTCGAGAGCGGGCGATTTATCGCCCACGCGATCGGTGAAAATATTCGCGCGTTTTTAATTGTCGGCTAGCCAAGAGCGCAACAGATTTCCCTACGCCGGAAAATTCAACGAAGTTTCTATTCGAAATTCTGCCTGTATCGGGAAATCCAATCGTACCTAGAATGTGTTGTACACAATTATAGTATCGTAGTATTTATAGTCCTTAGCGAATCGATCCCTCGCGAGTGACTGTAGAACAAAATTTTGCCATCCTGAATCATTTTTACCGAGAAACGCCGACGTATCATACTTATTTTCGAATTTTCGTATTACGAACGAAAAACATCACATTTATAATTTGAAGGATACACTTGACCGATCGCGCGTCAATATGCGTTAGATGTTTTTTGGTACAACGCCAACCGGTCGAGTGCCGTTGACTCCGAAGTTGTTTGATTCTTTTTATATCCCCTCCCACCGAAAAATTGACTCACCTCCGCTTCCTCACAGCACCTCGCATTCTTCGTTATTTATACATCGCGGAACGTTTAATCGGTCACCGAGCGCAGGTGTGTACGAGACTGCGGATTTCAGCGGACAATAATTATCCAGCCGACCACGCAGTAGAACGCTGTAAGCCAGTAACAATAAATACAAAGTGTTGTTTAACGTTTATGCAATCTGTTATTTACTCCATTTATCTTTCATACTATTTGCGAGTGGAAAATACAAAGCAAACCTCAAATTGACAGAGAATTCGTCAAGTGTCTGTTGTTTTGCATCTCACTCACGCAGAAACGTACATTGATAGCGTTCGAGGTTCCGTTTCATTCGAGATACGCGCTAATCTTGCGCGAAATTGTTTTCAAGGGAATATTGCTACTTTCTCTCTCTTGCTCGCTCTCGTTCTCCCTCTCCCTCTCTCTCTCTCTCTCTCTCTCGACTTTTTTTTTACAAATATTAATATCGTGTTTACTACCCGACTCTTCAATGTCGTTGAACCGGTTATTGCTCGTCCCGATACTATTTTTATCCACCAATTTTTTTCTCTCCCACTCGATTTTTTCTCATTTCGTCCGTTTGTTATTATCAATTCTACGAGGAAATTAAGGTCACCGTTAATTACGTAACTCGGATATCGATTGTACCGGATTCGTCTTCGCGCTCAAATGTTTCGATGGAAAATCGTCGTTTCTATTATTTTTTTACGGAACACTCGACGAAAATTGGGGTTCGAAACGAAGCTAGAGGACTCGAAAGAAAACACGTGGTCCACATGTGATCTTAGCGCACAGTAGATCGACACGCTGGCTTGGGTCCCTGGGTTAACCGATCTATTTGTTTTGTCGTTGTAAAACTCTGGGATGAGGTCTTTCTGCTTTTCACCGAGCTCCTCTGTATCTTCAGTAATTAATCCAATCGATCTCTTAACGATATTTCTATTTTCAAATGCAATATTTTAAGTGATCGGAATAACAGTTTGATTCTGACAATTTTTATCATATATTCGCAAATTTAACAAATTTAATAATTACATAAATTTTATAAACTCACGAACTTTCTAATTTTCAAAAATCAAACACTATGTTTAAAAATAGAACAAGAAAGGAGAACCTGTTAGGGAAAGATGAATGGAGAACAAAGCCCGCCGATGACTTCGGCAATTAGCAACCAATGACGATGATAAACGAGGTGCTCTCGGTACCTGCCTCCCGTTTAGCTCGCATGTACACGGTGCACGTGTTTTCTGCATTCGGTCGACGCATCGCACGTGCCGCCGTCACGTGGACCCAGTCCGCGATCACGTGCCGCTAGTAGAAGCCTCTATCTTCAATTGTCTCGTCGTGAAACTGACTCTCGAATTTTCCACTCGGATCCAACAAAGAGAGAGAAAAAAAAAATTGAAACACGAGCTTCTTCGCGGTTTCATCGCCGAGCCACGACGAGATTTATCGATGGGGGATCTAGCTCGTGTCAAAATGAAAAA
>NCVS01001384.1:13125-52612 GCA_003055095.1 Goniozus legneri
AAAAAGAAGTAAAGCGTTCTCAGTCTCTTGACCTTAGATTAAATCAACGGTAGTTGCTGGCTACCGTCAACCTCTGGGTCATATTGGTCCGCGAGATAGCAATGCGCAGCACGTGTAGCCACGTATTATCGTCGTAATTTCTATTTGTTTATTCTAATCTTACGTAACGGGAATGAAAATTTCTTCCTCGATTGGAAGCATGGGAGTTACAGTAGTCTATACAAAAATCTAAGGATTCAGAAATATCAAGAACTGCATACACATTTGACACCAAAAGCGATTTGAAAATAGTTTAATTCGACAGAATATTTATTTTTATAATCGCTCAAGCTCATAAACAGTGTCATCATTTACGAACAGATATGCACTTTTGGATATTGCAAAATTTCATTGCGTATTTACCATTGTGACTCCAAAAAGTCCTTATATTTACGAATTTCAGAGTAGAATGCAACACTCGCTTTTGTTCTTGAGCTCGGTATTTAATCCCTATAAGGCTCGCGTAACACTTATGTAAATGTTAATCGTTCGTTTGTATATTACATGTCCGATGATTGTATATAATGGCATTAATATAATAATACTCTCTCTGATGCCAAGAGAGGGAGATAGAGAGAGAGAGAGAGAGAGTAAGATCGCATTTTGCGAGCTCGCGCATAATCGTGGATAATTTAGCGCGTACGAATAATTGGATTACCATATGAATGCGGTACGAAGGTATAATATACGAGAGACAAGCTGATGGAGGGGTTGGAAAGAGGAAGTATGAGTATATATATGCATAATATTCGAAATGTTTTGAGAAACTCCCTGGATTTGGGATTTAGTATTCTCTCTATCTCTCGTTTTCTGCGACTATTCGACATTTCAAAGTTTTAATTGAAGTTTTATAATTCGCTTTTCGAAAAAGTATATAAAATTTCCGTTCAAACCTATCCGTTAACTTGGAACGATTATCTCGTCGTATACGACGAGAGCGAAGAGCTGCACGTACCGAACGAAATCGTTTCTTTCAGCAATATCAAAAGACGTATTTACACGCGGCAAATAACCGTGAGCGGTGGCTGTAAACAAGTTTCGTTGGACCGAGTTCGCGAGCGTCCGATTTCGTGCTCGATCCAATTCAAAAAAACCGAAAATAGCGGAAAAGGATGAAAAATAGTAAAGTGTACACATAGAGAGAACACAATACGATAGACGATTTTATAAATGACTTTATAGATAACTTCGTTTAAAAAGAAAAGTACGTAAAATGGGAGAAAAATGGACAATAACGATGTAGGGTGATTCTCAAAAAGTTAGTCCGATCTCGATGGCATTAAAGTCGGATTCGCGTGAAAGAGAGAAGAGCGGCCGAACGAGATAGCGTGAAATAAGACAGGTGGGGGAGGCGCGGAGCGAGGAGCGACTCGTGCAAGCGCGAGAGAGAGAGAAGGAGAGACGGAGCGATCAGCTCTCGCGAGTGCATGCCGGAGAAGCCGAAGAGCGCCGAGGACTCTCAAGTGGTAGGGACCTGAAACGGTTGTTTTTATCGCATTCGATGGCCGTACATATCGCGAGGAAGCTCGCGGTAGTAGTACGGTCGACGTCAACGTGGACGGCTCGCGTTTCGTTATTCGGACCCCATACATCCCCCCGCGAATTTTCAAATACTCACTCTCCTTCTTTCTTCATTTTTTTATCGCGACGATTCCGAGATCTCGACCCGACGATTATACCCACGGGAAACTCGATTCGCTCTTTCTCTCTCCCCTCCTACCCTGTTCCCCTTTTCCTTATCTCCTCTCTATTTTTTTTCGTCTCCGTCTCCTTCCCCCTGTCGCTTCCCTGATTTCATTTCTCGATTCCGGTACACTTCTTCTAAATTTTTCCCAAAATTCTCGCGTGTGTAAGAGAAATTTTGTGGAATGTCAAACTCAGCTGTTTTGTTGTTCTGACGAGAGCGCGGAAAAATTATTGCCCGTCGCGAGTTTATCCGTAACGCGGCCGAACGGCGCCTCAGCCGTAACGTATCGCGTTCAACGGTCGAGGAGGATAAGCGCGCCTCCGTATGAGGGTACGACAAAAGAGAGCCAATTGAGAAAAATAATAAAATAGAGAGACGGAGAGGTGTGGGAACCCGCTTGGGAAGGTGTGTCTTGTGCCCTGCGAGAGTGAACTGGGAAATAGTACGTCAAGGTAAGAAGGGGGAGGAGGGGAGAGAGATGGTGACTTTTCGACTTTTCCGAATGAGAGATAAATCGAAACCGAGGAGTGTATTTTTATGGCCAGCCGGTTACCATACATTTATAAATAGTTGTATCGCGCTCAAACGATAACCCCTTCGAGTCTCTCTCTCTCGCTCCTTCGCACTTACTCACTCGGCAACGGCTGCGCGCTCGTTCGTACCAGAGAACATACCACCCGCAGTTTTCCCCATCTCAGGTATAAAAAAAATTTTCTCTCCCCGCGGCTCATTTTTCCAGCCCCTGGCGTCCTACTGACTCGCTTTTAAGCGCAGCCAGATGCGCTCAATGACGTCACATTAATTTCGCGTGACGTTATAACACTGAAACGCTCGACTGGCCGACACCACGACGGAGATGTCTGGTTGCTCGAGAAGGGGAGAGGGAAAGAATCGAATGTAAACACGAGACTGTTATTCGAGGAATATCCCCGTTCGTAGGAGATTATAGACAAACGAAAGCAGCGAGTCTTGCGGGCGCCAAGCGTGGAGCGTTAACCCGCGAGAGAGTTGGACATATACGTTTTGATTCTCTAAGATTATACCTGTGGCCTAGAGTTGAAATTTATTCGTAGTGTATAGATGGGGACGCTCGCAGACGAGATATGACGATCCTACGCGGAAGAGAACAGCGAGTCATTGGCGTAGGCGAGCCAATGACCAAAAATTTATTCGAATATCAATTCTATCGTCAATGAAAATGGATGAATTGAATTATATAGGATTATAAATGAGATTTTAATACTTTTTCACCAAATATACTTTATCATAAAAATGGATGAATCGAATTTAATTTCGAATGGATTTGGTTGAATCGGTTTATTGCCAATTTATTTTAGAAAATATTCAATGAGATTAATTTTATACAAGACTCTCATAAAAAATGGAACAACCATTTCAAAATTCGGTCACGGACAAAAATTTCGAACATTCTTATATAGTTTCTAAAATTGTATCGATAACTTTATAAAATCTTATATAATTCTGTATGAAATGGGTGACAAATCGGTTTATACGCCGATGGCGAGTGCACCGAACGGTCGGAGGGCCCGTTACGAAATTAATTCGTAAGCGCGATTGTCGGTACGAGCGAGAGAACTAGATACCGAGAAAGAGAGAGAGAGAGAGAGAGAGAGAGAGAGAGAGAGAGAGAGACGAGCTAGCATGGAGTAGCGCGTCACGTGTACCGGGCACGTCGTACGCGCGGTACATATCGCTCTTCAGCTGGCGCTATCATAGCGTACGTTTAGATGACATAATGATTCTGTTTACCGATCCACGAACCGCGCCAACTGCGTGCGCGTAACACATCGTGAATTGTGTATCGACGATAGGGGGATTGCACTGCTCGGCTGTGTATACACTCGCTTCGGAAAGATCTCGTTAATTAACAATGAAAGAAAAAAAAAAAGGGAGAAAAATTCTCGATACCAGCTGAAATTCCAGCTACGGGTCCTTTCCTCCTTTCATTTTTCATTCCTCTTTCTCTCTCCCTCGTTCGCGCTTATTCTCGTCTCTCTCTCTCACTCTCTCTCTCTCCCTCAATCTCTCCTCGAACGACCTTTGGTATCAACAGCCCGTATACAACACACGCAGCCTGGAATCCAATTATAGTTTATACACACCACGTATGCAAGATATGCGGGTCCGCAGTCGACTTTTTTTCTTCTGCATCGTCTTAGTCTTTTTTTTTTGTGCCGCCTCCGAGTTCTCTTTTTAGAATTCCAGTTCTATATTTAGAGCTAGGATGTGTATTTTGAAAACACGACTACCGCGAGGGTAAGAGACAGAAAGAGAGAGAGAGAGAGAGAGAGGGAGGAGGGAGGGAGGAAGGGGGAGAGAGGATAGTGGACCCGGTTTACCGGGGTTACTGGTTTTCTTCGTCCAACCTGGCTGACTCATCTCACCTTTTCATACCGACGCATTTAGAAACCCTGAAGTCGTTCGGTAAACAAAACACTGCCTCCTTATTTTCTTTTGCCACTGAAGCCGTTTGTTGTTGTACACCCGTACTATCTGTACCAGTTCAATTATCGTGCAACACGCGCACTTATCGTGAACCAGAACAGCGTCGTCTAGCGTCTCGGTGTCGCCGTTTTTCATTGCTCGTTCAATCGCTATTGATGTTACTGTATTCGTACTCTATTACCCACACCGAGTGAATTTTGACAGCTCGGTCTGACTATATCGAATAGTAAATATCGTTATCAATCGATGAAATAATAAAATTCTGAATTCAAACCAAACTTCTATCGTATAGTTACCAATACTAATATTAGGTATATGTATCGTATCAAATATAGAGATTGAGTTAACAGTAGTTTTTACTACTTTGGAATGAAAAATCAGCCGTATGAATATATTGTGAGTTACTATTTTATACCAACAATTTTTTTTTTTACTTTATACCGATAACAATAACATAAATAAATATGAAAAATGTTACTATGTGTTAATACGTGTTTAGTTATACTACTAAATTTTACTGTTACTTAATAATTCTACCTGATAATAGTAGTAAATCGAACTATCGATTTTCCAATTTATTGATTTCCGATCGATTCTATTTCTCCAAATTTCTAATTTTCGGAGTGTACCTCTTAAGTTTGTATTTTAGTCGCTTCTAAGCACATATCAGAAAATATTTGAATAGGACGGGGCATTGGTCCCAGCACTATCCGACCATCTGTTCTAACAAGTTCTCAGTCCCACTAGGTAAATGTAACCGAAAATTGATAAAATACGGCCCGAGATAGAATCGTGTAAGGAAAATAGAAGGTGAGGTTTTTTATGATCTTTTTTTCTTCTGGAAACCAGTTTCCATCTTCGTTAGAAAAATACATTCAAATGGACAAAGAGAAGAGAGCACAATGCGGAGAGTGCGGTCGTTGAGAGAGAGAGAGAGAGAGGGAGGAGGGGGGGGGAGAGGGATAGAGATAGCGAGATAGAGATCGTGGGGCGCAGACATTAGAGCGGTCGAAGATCGGGGCCGTAGAAGGGGCCGGCCAGTTGACGAGCTTTTAAGGGCTTCGTAGGGCCTCTCGCTCGTCAGTCATCGTCGATCCACGTACGGCGATAGGACGACACGCTATCGCGCAAAATTTCCCGCTTCGTTGACAGCCGAACGTACGAGTTTCGCTCACTATTTATCTTATCGCTATAATGCACTATTATCTATCGTTAAGTAAATAAGCATGGGTTTACTGTAGCAAACAGAGGTTTCTTTTCTTAGAATAGCATATAAAAGTTCCGATGATTCAAACCGTGATGTTTTAGACAGGGCATCTAACGATGAGCGATCTCGTCGGACCCGTATTTTTCTTGCTGATGGTGTCGTCCGGGTGGCTCCTGGCGGCCGAGGCTACTCCCATCGGAAAGGAATATTTGCTGAGGAGGGACGCGACGCGATTTTTCGCCCCCCGCAACGAAGTGGCGGATTTGCCCTCGCCTTACAAGTGCGTACACATCGCATCGGACCTGCCGTCGTGCAACTTCGAGAGGTAAGCGTCGACGACAAAATATTATCCTCTGTGATTTTAGTTGTGTTTTATGGTGATTGTTGAAACGCCGCGGGTGTTTTTCGTCTGCTCAGTGCCGACGAATCGGAGCAGGAGGATAGTATCGACAAATTGACGAAGAAACACCGTTCGGCTTCGTTTACGCGCGAAAACTTCCACAAGGAGAAGCGCACTACCGAGGTCAGAGAGGAGAAGGGCGATGTCGTTGTGTTCTCCCTGCAGGGCTGCCGGCCACATCGGTATGTACCAAATTTTGATTATCGTGTGAAATATTTATTTAGAGAAATAATGAAACGATGAGGAAGAAAGGAAATATTTATATGTACACGCAGAAAAATAAATGGTAAATTTTACCACATTAAAGTACTTCTTTACCGTAATTTAAGGTTCGTATTTGGACAAACTTAATTTAAAATAACAATTACTTTATTATTCAAGTTGAAGAATTTGGCAGATATTACTCGAATTTAAAGTAATTTTTACTATTCGTGTAAGTCCTAACATTGATTAAAGAAAAGTTCACGTTATGTAAAGACAAATTTACTTTAAATAAAATAAATTCACTGGAAGCCAGTAACCTTAATTATTTGGTAAATTAAAAGAAAAAAAAAGAGTAAAAATCACTTGATTTAAAGTATTCTCTACATTAAAATGACTACTTTATCTTTAAAGTGGTTCAGATCGATTTATTTTTCTGTGTAGTATTTCGCAATTTCGGTTACTTAATTTAATTTGAACGACAGAGGGTTAACAATTTTTGGTCTTCTCTTTAGGCTGCCGTTCCGTTTGCCAACTTGCAAGGACAGCGACATGATCGGAAAGCACGTAGAGATCCAGAAGCTCTACCCGTTCCAGGTCAAGGGCGTGACGCGCCCTGTATACGAGTTTCCCGAGTTCGACATCGAGGAGTGGTCGCGCGCTATGAAGCAGCTGCGCGACAGCCAGAAGATCAACGGACTGAGGCATCAATGAGAAACTTGGAAGCGTCACCAGGATAAGAAAAAAACAAAATTGAATTTTGAAAGAAAAATGGTAAAAAAAAATTGAAAAAAAAGGAAAAGGAAAAAATTGTTTTAAAAATGTACTTGGAAAAATTATACAATTATCGCACGAGAAAAAAAGGGAGAATTGAAAGGAAGGATCTCGAGACGTTGAAATCATCGATGGGGTGGATCGGTATCGACTTTATCGACCGAGCGGATAATACAAATGATCCAATCGCCCACAGATTCCACGCTCTTCGTCCTGACGCGATCTCGATAAAAGGTAAAAAACATGGAAAATGTTTCTTCGACGTGATAGTGTTGGATAATTGGCACCTCTTGAAAATTACAAATAAGTTGAAAATTAAGCTTGAAAATTCGTCGATATCAGTTCAGTTTCTTTGAAGCCTTCGCTTCAATTTTTACGTTTCCGATTTTCATTCATCACTCCTCCGGTGGCACGATGATTAAATTTGATTCGTTTACCGGGTAAGGATCGCCCCGCGTTTATTTAATATCAGTTAAAACCACCGGATATACAGTTACTAATTTCATTATACACTTCGCGAATTTGTCATGGCTGGTGACATTGTTACATAATTATTAAAACTCATTTTAATTATACATATATTTTTTATGATTTTTTCTCAGACTTTTGACAATGACGATAATAAAAATACGATTTGTGATATAAATACTTTTTATATTCATTCGGCACCGTTAATTCGATCACCGGTTCGTGAACAGAAATCAGTTGAACATTGTACTATAGTTATACGTTTCATGTGTATGATTTACGTTATAATAACATTATTGGGTAAGGGATAATGTGCGTACCTATACATTGTATTATGTATATAATATGTGTGTAATAATTTTAAGACGTCTCGTGCGATCACGCGAAATGGTTTCACTATGCGTCTTCTCACATAACGAGATTTCTCTTCCAAAAGAATCTCAAATCAGTTAAAACTTCAAGATTGATTGATGCTGAATCAATTTGTATGTGATATGCCCATCGACTCTTCTATTATCGTCTGAAGTACAAATGTATTTCGAGTTCTATAAGAAAAAAACACTCTACGTAGGTGTAAGAACTTCGAATACATTTCAGATCTCATCTTAATAAGAGAGTGATGAACAATGTTCTCTATTAATTAATTTAACTATCCGAGATCACTCGGATTCGCATTTACACGAATAGAAGGTGAGATCGGATACGTTATTAGTGAAGTGTAAGAAAATTTTAGTTAATTAACTTCCTATTTGATAGGCCATATTATTCACCTAGCTACACAGTTTGCAATCATAGTTTTCTCTGGCAATATTCTCACGAAATTCTAAATCAATTTACATTCCTAAAATTAACAACGGTATCGTAAATTTAGAGTGTGAGTATGTTACTGAGAAAATTCAATTATTTTCCCTTCCCCCGTAATTCTAAAAAAAGTATATCTACAAATAGTATTTCTTATACTATTACTCGTTATTAAAATAGTTATAAAAATTAATGTGTAATGATTGAAAATAAATTGTTTGAATTTTACGAATGCAGTGTTAAAAATTCCTCTGAAACCCAACTAATAACGTAGGAAGCAATCAAACAAAAATGGTGTGAAAATAAAAATATAACTCAAAATTTCGTGTTTATATCTGAAAAATCAAATATAAAAATTTCATTTCGGTACATAATTGTAAGAATCGATATTTTTTCATTTTATTTCAACCTAAACATTTGAAAATTCAGGACATTTCTTTTAAATTTTAAAACTTCTTTAACAGTGTGTATAGTTCTTTCCACAAACAGGTACGTTTCAATTTAAAATATTCAATTCTACATTTGGTTTCGCTGCTGCGCCATTGCGAGTGCAGTTGATTTTACGAACTAACAATTTCTTTGGGTTAGAATTAATCTTAATGTTATAATTCTGTTGCGCCATGATCCTCTGTTTCGTCTCGAGCTTAGCCATCTGCACTTTCGTGAACTTCTGACGTTTTTTCAGCAGATCGGTTTCTGACTTTTGGCCTACGATAACGGGAACTTTGGTCTCTCCATTCTCGATTTCAGATTTTTTCGGTTCTTCGTTCTCCTGCAAAACTATCGAAGTTTCGGCGAATTCCGTTGTTTCCGCGGTGGATTCGGTCGTCGTGGTTTCGTCGATTGTTGTTGTTTCCGGTCTGAAGATTGGCAAATTCCAGAGGTCGTCTGACGTCGCAACGGGTTTGGGGGTATACATCGATTCGAGTGGATCTAAATCGTAGTTTTCCTCGTACTGGGTTGAATCAGGGGTTGTTTCTGGTGTTATAGTTGTTGTGGGGGGCTGTCCGGTATGGAGTTTGTTAATATAGCGATTATGGAACATATCCCATTTGCGGAAGAAAGGCCTCAAGCTGGCGAAGAACATATGGAATAACCCTGAATTTTCTGGCTTTTTGTAGACGTAGAGAGGGTGTTCCTGTAAAATAGAATTGTTTTTAAAATTTCGATTTAAATTTATTTTTGTGTGGAAAAACAAATTCTTACCTCGAGTTTTCTGCCATCCGCTCCATAACCAGATGCGTATTTTACCAATCGTTTGACAGCATACATCGGTCTTTCAACGTACAACGTTTCTTTGTTTGGTCCTTCGCCGTAGCTCTGTTTGCTGTACAATTTCAGCAAAACTTTATCGGAAGGAGGCAAGGTTTCGATGCCACGTCTTTGTCTGCTTAAGTTTTCGTTTTCAGTCTCTGCTGGGGATTCTTCTATTCCTGATTCTTCTGCTTCTTCTTTTTTAATTTCTTCGTCGCCACTGGCGATAAGAATTAATTCATGACTGGGTTTTAAATTTTCAATCTCGTCGCCCAGATTATCAATTTTCTCATAGGTAACATCACGAATTTCTTGAGCTTTATCGCGAATTAAAGAGCCAATTACTTCATGCTTTGCCTTTGTTGCATTGACGATGTTATGAACTTTCTCGGCAACGGATTCTTTGAAATTTTCTATTTTGTCACTCGTAACATCGTGGAACTCTTTCGTTTTGTTGTACACGATAGCACCAATAATAGCTTGTTTCGCTTTTGTCGCATTAACGAAATCTTGAACTTTTTCTACGACCGAATGTTTCAAATCTTTAATAGCAGTTTTGTCGTGTTTAAGAGATTCGATAGCTTCGTGTTTTGCTTTTGTCATATCGACGATATGATGAACCTTTTCAGCGACCGATTCTTTAAAGTCCTCTACTTTCTCAGCTACGGTTTCTTTAATACCTTCCACTTTTTCAGCTAACGTTTCTTTGAAATTCTCCACCTTCTCGGCAACTGCTTCTTTAAAGTTTTCCACTTTGGCTCCAATTACTTCCTGCTTTGTTTTCGTCGCATTAATAAAATCTTGAATCTTTTCAATTACCGCTTCCTTAAAATCTTCCATTTTATTACCTTTTGCTTCATGTATTCCATGTGTTTTGTTGCTTATGAACTGTTCAATAGTTTCTTTCGAGTTAACGAAATTCTGAACTTTTTCAGCCATAGATTCTTTCAAATTTTCAACTTTGGCGTTGGTAGCTTCCTGAATCTCTTTCGTTTTATTGTACACGAAAGAGCCGATCGCTTCCTGCTTTGTTTTCGTCGCGTTAACCAAATTGTGAACTTTCTCTGCCACTGATTGCTTAAAATTCTCAATCTTCTCGCTGGTAGCTTCTTTCAATTGTTTGGTTTTATCGATCGCAAGATTGATGTGTTCCATAACAAACTGTTTCGTGTGATTAAGATGATCTTTGTGCGATTTGTTGAAAATATCATGGATAGTTTCGTAAACCTGAGTTTTCTTCTCGTTAACGGCCTCGGCGCCATCGTGAATTTTCTCACCTATCGAATGAACGACACTGGCAGTAACATTTTTCACTTTTCCCAAAAATTCCTGTTGCTGTTCGACTTTGTGGTGTAGAGCTTCTTTAATAGCGTACACCATAGCCTCTTTATTATTGTTTTCGTCAACTTTCCTCGATACCGGAGGGTCTTTTCTCAAAGGACCATCGTACTCATCGCAGAGAGGAGCATCGATATTCGGCCAGCATGTATCGGCAATGAGTACGGCGGTAACTGGTGCGTCCAAAATTTTCTCCGTAAAATGATCAATTTTGTTATCATCCAAATCGATTTCTAAGGTCGGCATCAGAAGGAATGCACCAGTCTGGAAGGATTCGTCGAGTCCTCCTGGCGATGTAGATCCGTTCAATTGTAAAACTGGTCTATCGACTAAGTTCACGTCGTTTATTAGCCTTTCGGAAGATTCAACGCCGATATACGGGAAAGGTCCTGTGACCAGAGGACTCACATAAGTCTTCAGTACCTTCTTGTAGAATTTTGGACTCGGCGAGTGGTCAATTTTCATTTCGGTGGTAGTCGTGACAACTTTGGTGAGTCTCACCATTTCGTCCTGATCGACATCGTCTTCGAAGGTCGCGACACAATTTTTGAGATCGTCAACCACGGGCAAGATACACACAGGCTGACGCCATCTGATCACTTCGACCTCGTTTTGTTCGATCAAATCATTGGAACCCCATAATAAATGCATCAAGCTGAACCCCTCGACGTTGCCGAGAACGAACAGCACGGCACACAGGCACGCTGCGATTCGCGACATTTTCGAAACAATTCACGCCAATTGTATATCACAGAAAATATTGAACACACTCACTGTCGAGGTTCACTCGATGAATATCGAGGAAGGACTAAGCGGTCGGGGGTTCGAGGACTCGCATTTATAGGGGGTGAGAAAAATTTTGACCTGCCACGAGTTTTCCGAAAACCGACACGCACGCTGAAAGATCGGACCTTTTTTTCTACCTGGGTCGTATCGCAGTACAAAGTGTTTGGGCATCTGGTCGGCTCGTTTTAGTTGCAAGTTAGACCAGAAAAATTCGATGCCGGAATTTCAGTGTGTCGAATAGCGAGCTGCGATGGAGTTACGTTTACTATTTTTACGAGGAATTTATGACGTAACGTAACGCAAAAATTAGTTCTACTTTCTACTATTTTAATGATTTGTTATTTAGCTTTTTCAGAGTAGTAAAATTAATCATACAATCTAAGAAAAATTATGATTCTTAAAATTTTATTTTCATTAAAAATTCTTATTACCTTCAAATACTGCTGAATTTGCTATTATTTACTGGTTAGGTAATTTCTTAAAAATTGAAAGTATTAAACCGAACTACATTTCTAAGAGTGGTGCGAGTTAGAAAACGAGAATGAAAAAACTCTCGAATGAGAATAGAATGTAGATTTAGTCCGGGTCCGGTAGACGTGACGCGTCGTACATCATCGTCCCGACGGTTGCATGCCATCAGGCGCTCGCTCACGACGAAAAAAATCCGACGTTCTGCTTTATCCACCGAGTACTCAAACGAGAGTTACGTACATAAATTAACAGCGAGCATGTTAAATAATAAAGCAAACAGAAGCAGCTTGCGAAGCTGATAATTTTCCTGCTCCAACACCGCCGATAATAACGCTAATCAAATTTGAACTTAATTTCATAATCGCGGTCAAATCAACACTGCGAATTCGCCTAGAATTTTATCTCTCGTAGTACGAGTTCTCGATTTCAACCTGCCACTCCCAGCGTAGGCACGTAGAACCCCATACGATCCAGTGAAATAACGGCAGCATTGAACGAGAAGCAAAAAAAAAAAAAAAAAGGTCACCTAACGATCTCGCAGCTCGGACAACGGGAATTACGAAACACACGGCCGACTGCGTTTCTCGTATGGCAGGTGGGGACGAGGCTGCCGAGGGACCCGTCGAACGAGAGAGAAGTATAGCCTGAGTGCAGCACACATTGTACCGGGCATATATGGACAGGTGAGTCCGAACAATGGTGGGGGAAATCTGGAAGGTCGAAAGTGCGGAGCGAGAAGTGGAAGATGGTACCAAGAGAGGCTGCGGTTAGAAAGTCTTATGCCGGGACCACGCCAGTCCTCCGTTTATCTCTCTCGCGTACCAGCAAATCGCGTTTCGCGCGAAACAACCGCGAGGCCCCCCCCCCCCTCCTTCAGTGCTCGCTGGTTGCTCGTCGTGGAACGATACGCTCGTGCATAAACGTAGTGCAGTGCGACGTAGGTGAACAGAGGAAAAACGATATTCGTAACATGAGGCGGCGTGTAGCGAGCAAGCCAGACAATACGCAGGATTCTTGAAAGGTAGATCATTTTACGGTCTCGGTGCGTTCTCCGAACACTCCAGAGAACGGGGAGTATCGAAAAAGGGCACCGGTTGCTTGGCCTGGACGTTAACGAATCGCTGATTTACGGCACCGGGGGGTTTCTTTTGAACGGTCAGTTCCGTGGATGGTGGAAAGATTTTCACAGCGTGCTTTACCGGTACCCATGAATAGGCGTGAAAACAGGATTAAGTGGGAAAACCAAAGTTGCGGTGGTTGCTGTTTTGGAGACGAGAAAAATCTTACACCGCAGAGATGTAATGTGATATATTTGCAGTGAAAATAAGAATTTGCCGATGCTATTTAATGTTTGTTTCTTTGATAGATAGAAGAGAAGTAGAATATATAAAGAGGTACAAAAAATAAAAAATATAAGAATAGGTGAAATATATATTACAAATTTATCTTTTATCGATACGCGTTGAATGAATTATTATTTAGAATAAAATTCGTATCTAAAGTAAAAAAAAAAAAAAATAATTGTTTTCAAGGAAACTGATCGATTTTAACATATTTTATACAATTGATATAGTTTATGAAAATTTGCGCATTAACCGTCCAAGTGCAGGTTCGTGACGTCGCTATCTCACCGGGCGTTCTCACACACGGGAGCATTTTTTAACCTCGACGAATTCCAGAGATTCTGCCGCGGAGAACCTCGCGAGAGTCACGCTTCGCGATTCGCGTATTTAAATACGCGAAGCGTATCGCTCTGTTTGAATATGAAATGCTCGCGAGGGGAGAAAGAATGAAAAACTGTAATCGATGTCGTGTGCGTCATTTAATTTCCGATAATTACAGTGTCGTTTTTTTTTTCTTTTTACGTCAACGTAACACGAGCCACGCGTCAAAGAATATAATCGCAAGTGGGTTTTCTTATTTACACGGAAGTGCCATTATACTTCGTGCTGAAATATTCGAATGTATCTATCCCCTCTATTCTCGTATTTTTTTCTACGCGAGAGTAGAGAAAGTGAACGAATCGCAAAATCGTGAGCGCGCACACGTGAGATCGAGCGAATACAAAAGTCGATAAACTAATTATGAGAATGAGAAATCAATTATAGCTTGAAAAAATATCACCCGCTCAACTTTGAATAAATAAATCAGTAATTAACCGCTCGAAATATAATTACGCGAAAATTACTGCAAATTTCCGTACAATTCGCATCCGATTTGACTTCGTAAATGGTAAGATTCAATCGGATTGGAAAGCGGATGGATGAGATACAATTCTACCTGATGTAGTATCAATTTTAATTCAAAACCGAATCCGAATGCGTAGGTACGATTAAAAATATCTCGTTTTAATAATCAAAGGTGTAATTTCTCAGCACGTGTTCTTTGATCGTTCAATTAAACGATATAATGTTTTAATCGCGGCGCAGGGAAATATTTACATCGATGCACATGGTGAGTGCGCGAGTCGGTAATGTGCATGGCATGTGTGAGCACGTGGGAGCCCAACAAAGAATCAAGCGACACTTTAGTGCACATTGAAACATGCACATTCTGCTCATTTGAACGTCTAGATTGTATTTCAAATGAAAGACCGTGCGTGCACGGGTTTCTTTCATATTCGTATTCGCGTTCCTCGCCAAGATTGACGGCGTTGCGCGAGATATACGTGTCAAACGCGGATTTCGTTCTCGCGAGTTAACATCTCGCTTTCGCTTTTAGCCATACGCAGGAAATTCATTTTCGCGAAAATGAAAACTCGTTAGTATTTTCTTTGCAATCTCGACTGCTAATTAAGCACGGCGTGACTTTTTCAAATTTCGCTTTGGTTTAAGTAAACCTATACAGAACTTTTAAACACTCGAGTGTATATGTTTGACGTATCGTTTCGTTTATGATCTTCTCAAGTTTGAGAAATTTTTTTTAATATCTTGAATCTGTGCACGAGAAAAGAATGCATATATATGAATCTTTTCGCTAAAAGAATTCTCGAACCGTATCGAGATGATAGATTCGCGAGGAAGGCGTTCACGTTTCTTTTCTCTTTCAAAGCTGCAGAGGAGGTCAAAAGGAAGACTCGTTGTTTCACTCTTCCTGTATGAGGATGGGCCATGTGCGGCAGAAACGGTGAGGAAGGAACGAAGAAAGAGAAGATTTTAGTGCATCGAGCGTGAGAAAAACTACGAAATATGGGACAGGCGTGGTGCAAAGAGAAAACGACCAAGGCGCAGGACTCGAAATCACCACTGGACAGGGTCTTTGTGCGTTGCGCGCATCGAGTACGTATTCTTATTTTTACTAACGCCCCTGCGTTGCCTGCTTACTAAATAAAAATATTAAAATACTATCATTATATATATTATATATTATTGTTTTAATAATAATATCGAAATTAAAATAAATTTTCAAATAATATTCTGCACTGCTTCCGGAAGAAACTCTCGTCCGATATCAGCCAAATAATAATACAAGTTGACATTTTACAATGTTGAAACACCGGAAAACAATCGAATCATTTCCCACGTTATCCGAGCGACATTACCCGTTTTATTATTAGACTTCTGAGCGTGCGTCGCGATTATTCAGCGGCGGGCTTGACTCATCGAGCGAAAAGCGTTTTTCCTCGACGAGTTTTATGCATCGTATAAGTATACGATCGCTCAGCTCGCGACTTTTTAATCACCAAGAGGGAGTTTATCGTAATATGCTGTCGCCGAGTCTCGAGAACGGCCCGGGATTACGTAACGCGCATAATTGCACCGTGAGTTTGGAGCACGATTTGTCGCGCTGCTGTCTTTGAGTTCCGTCGCTAGCGGTTGTCTCGAAAACGTTTATTTTCTGTTTAGAGCGACGGTCAATTACTTCTCGTCGAGTCAATTCGTCAATTTATTAATTTTGGTCTATTAGTATCTTCGTAAACTCGATCGATACGATGGAAATTACACGCGCCTATATACAGAAAAAATTTTGCTGCGCTTACCAAACGTGGATTTCTATTGCTAAAACGACGTCTTGACAGTTCGATAAAATAATGTTTATTATTTCTATTCGAACGAACTTGGCAGGACGAGATTCATCAATCGGTTAATAAGTCCTAAGAAGATAGCGTTAATCGACATTCTATATCGATCGCTTTTTCTCGTTCGGAATCAATTAGTCGTAGCGCGATAAGTTCTACATCGGAGCGCGAGCGAGAGAGATTGAGAATACCAAACTCAAGGATCCTCGACGATTGCGCAACCGAAACGAGAAGGAAAATCAGGCCCGAGGCCGATACTATAAACATAAAGACTCGTTAAACGTGTGAATTCGAATTTCCATTATTGTTCTCGCGAAATAATTGATACAAGCTTCATACGTGTCTTTTTTCTGGGCTGGTGTATTCTCTTTGCAACCAATCCCTTCTTTGATAGCAACAAAGAGAACAAATACGAAAAAGCTGGAATCGATATCGGCCAATTTTATGATTCACCTTTTTGCTTATCGTTTCGTGCAATTAACCCGTCTCGCTGTTACGTGTTCTTGTAAACACGAGAGAAGTACAATGACAGATAGCCCGCGATAAAATCACCGAGGTGAGCTTTATTTGCAACGCTCGCACCGTGTTTGTAAACTCGCCGATCGAGAATAGCGAAAGGGTTTATTTATCTCTGTGTACGCGACTTCAATTCTCCGCGAGGTATTATCGGAATCGTCTGGAAAAAAAATTTACAAAGAACGAGTCAGCGTGAGCGAGAGAGATCGCGTTGCACGCCCATCCCTCGTTCTCTTGTCTCTTATCGCGACATTTGTACCTCGTAGCCTTCCTACAGAGGGAAATCCGCATTGTATGCACTTTGCGATGCACTTTAAACGCAATGAATATTTTCGCCTCACTTTCTTCTATCGGAGTGATAAGAAATTCGAGTTTCCTACCTATATTTTCGAGCCCATTAACGAATGGTTGTGTCGTTTCGTGGTACGACCTCGTTGAAATTATTAACGAGTGGACACTAACGGGCCTACGACTTGCACGCAAACGATAAAAGTCGTCGAAACGACGAGGCGTTGAGTTTGTTAAGAGGACGATTTTGCATGCTCGTGAATGAATGGCACGAACAGAATTCTTAGAGCCAACGAAATTGACACAAACTTGACTCTTTTAAAATCGAATTTTTTTCAATTCAATTTTCGTAGCGTACGTATTCTCGAATGATCGAATCGAATCGAGCCGCGGTATCACTCAATGAGAAATTGCGAAGAGTCAAAGAACGATTGGAAATTTTATTTATTGGTTATCGAACGAAACAATGAATAGAGAGTTTTCAAACATCGCGCGTAACCAGCCTCGATTCGTACGCTCGATAATGTATTCCGACGTCAAAGCTGGATTCCACCGAAATGGGAATGTTTACAAAATTCACGAGTCGCGGAAGGCTATATGGCGATGGCACTCTCGCTCTCCGTATAACAAACGAGGGCTGAGAAGGGGAGGGGGGGGGGGGGGCCCACGATGCTAATACCCCGTGCGCCATGCCGACTCTCCCGATCCTCTCGTGTAATTTAATCGGTAAAATAACTTTTGCCACGGCAATGGTAAAGGGAACCGAGACGCGCGTTACCAACTTTCGGGACGAATTTGCAATGTAAACCGCACCGTCGGGATATACGAATGGTAGAATCGAGGGAGCTCTGTATTCGTGTATCGCGCATTCTATTTTTCTAGAGACTCGTCTCGTCGCTCCACCGAGACAAAAAATTTTAAATAACAACAACAACAATAAAAACTCTCTATCTTCATTGGTTCTTGAGATATCGAGAAAACTCCAAAAAACCATAAAAAACGAAATTACTCAAAAAGTATTGATTTTACAAAGAAAATTATGGATATCTTTTTTATAGAGCTTGTAAAAAAAAAATTTTTGGCGCCAATAACAACTTTCTATCTTTAACTGTTCTCGAGATATTAAAAAAAACCCACTTTTGGGGGGGTGAACTTTGGGGGGCTGTAGGGGGTGAAGAGTTGATTTCCGCCAAAAATCCCTTGGGCGATCTTCATACATTGCCAAAAACTACCTTCGTGCGAAATTTCATTCCAAAACTCGGAGCTCATTAAATTACAGTAGGTAAAAATCCAATTAAAATCGAACGATTACAAATACCCAGATTATAAACAGACGATGGATAGAAGCGGATAGCATTGAAATTTCTTTCCAATCCGATTTTTGTCGATTCAATGTCGAGGTATGAAAACAGAGTTAACGAGAGATAAAACGGTGTCTTTAAAAGCCGATCGCTCCAAACGGAAGCTCATTGATCCACGAAGTGAACAACCTTTCCGCCGTCTGCTCTATTTGTTTGTATCGTCTCGTAACGATTTCTCTTTTTCTTCCCTCCGATTAACTGCAGCGTATCGAAATAGGTGTAATGCTTGAGTTATCATCGTTCAGCGCACAGTCACTCGATCAACGGGCTTATACGCCGTTCGACTTTTGCTGCAGCCCAGCTTTTTGATACACTTTGACGAAAATTGCAAATCCGCTCGTACGTAGAATTTTTTCTCCGGTTCTATCTCGTCCGTGAAAAAAAAAAACCCCCCGGAAATATAAACCCCCAAAGGCTTCTCGATATCCAACTTTGATTCGCAGGCAGAATTTTTTTTTTTTTCAATCATAACGAATTTTCGCGTGTAAAAATTACTTCGTCTCGAAAAGTCTCCGAAGTACGAGATTCCTCGCGGCGAACGGGTACAAAGTGAATTTAAATTAACGTTTATGAAACTTGCAAAACTTTTGTCTCGTCGGGACGGAAGAGAACTGGTCTGCGAACGAAAAAAAAAGCGTGGCGCAAGTGGGTTAAGGCTGTAGTCTGGAAACGAGCGAGCCGGAGAAGCGTGACTACGCGTTTATTGTGATCGTAACGTAATTTAAATGCCCCGGTGTGTCCGCGTATAGAGAATATTCACGTACACGTGTACGTGTATTACGTATATATAACCGAATATAACGCGTGTAGCGTGCATCCGATGTAATTAAATGTGGGCAAAGCCTTCCCGTGGGATAACCGATAACTCGTAATTTTCGCGCGAAAATTACATCGCTCTCTCGCCCTCGACCGTACAATTAAAAGCTTAGAACACAGAGCGGCCACGGTGGGAGCCGAAGTGGTTCGCAACGAAAGCGGATCGATTCGGCCTGCTCGACCTTTGTTCGAAGTGTCATTTTGTTTTCTCTCTCTCCCTCTCCCTCCCTATCTCTTCTTTTACTTTTTTGGTTTTGCGAGGAGCGTGAAACTCTCGCGATATCGCGACGAGGAGCCCCCTTGCCCCCGGAAGGGGGGAATTACGCAACAAGTTGTTACAGGATGGAAACTCCCCTCTCGCGCTGGAATTACGCAAGAGCGTTTCGACTGAAGAGCGCGTCACGATTTCAGAATGACGCGAAGTCGGTGCGATAGCACGTGAAATTGATATCGATAGTTTTACCTCCACCGTTTTAATCCCTTCCAATCGTTCATATATCACGTTGAAAAATTCTTGTCTATCTCAATTTTTGTACCTCTGCTTTTGATTTATTTATTGTTCGGAGTTGTAAAAGTTACAATTTTACTGAAATTTCCCTTTTCGGAAATAATTGAATGATTAACTATAGTAATTATTGATATTTATTAATTCATTTTGTTTAAGTAATAACAATTAAAAGGTATAATTTATTTCCGACATTTTAGCATAACGCGATAATTATTATCGAATAAGTAGCCACGAATAAATAAATTTCAAATAATTTCACGTGGAATAATCAGGAATCGATTTCCACGACGTGGAATTCAGGTTCGACATTCGGTTAACGGCCACGAGTCGCGTAAATACGAATTAACCCTATTCGATAGATCGGCACTGCCCGTAATGCACTAGATCCCGATCGTAGTCGCGCACCGCGTCGAGTTAGGTGGAAATTGGCTCGGAAATCTCTCAAGGTAAATGGGTCCCTCAGGTAACACGGGGTGGGAGAGGTAAGGGGCTTGTTAATGACGCTCCTATGTGTGTTTCCTCTCTCTCTCTCTCTCTCTCTCTCTCTCTCTGACGGTTCCTTTTAGAACTCTCCGTCTCTATCGTTCCAAGCTAAGCCACTCGGCCGAACTTGGCCGCTTTCTCGTACGGAACTACACGGACAAGTCCGAGGTATAATAGGAAATAATCGGCCGGAATGGCTCGGAGGAGAGCGATAAGTAAGCGAGGCCGGTCCCGTTATTTCTAATTGTCGTCGAAAATAAAAGAGCAGGGACCCCGCTGATTTAACGTGTATTGTTTGGGCGCATGCGTGAAGAAGAATTAGTCTGTGCGCAAGAATAGAATCTCGTTTCGTTACTTATTGCGAAGGTACACGGAGAGAAAAATTTCTTTGAGCTTAACAAGTTTTGTTTCGTTCAAATTAATTTGAGCATTGAGTTCAGTGGAATGTTTGTTTGATTTATTTAACAATTTTATTTATCGTTATTTATTCCACGCGAACAAAGTTTAATTCATGAACGAACAAATAAATACGAACTATGATTTATAATTATATGTATTAAGAGAGTTCGAAGGAACGCATGGTAATTTTCTTCCTGCTGCTATTAAAACTTATTTCAGCGGTCAGAAAAATTAAATTCTCTGGCACGGTAATGAAACCGATTAAAGTTAACTTCCGCGAAGAATTTTTCGAATTCACGCACGAGTACGCTTGGCCAAATCGATGTAGAGTTTCGCGCGGAGATACATTTTTGATTTTTAAAAGCTTGGAAAAAGAAAAGAATCAATTGAGTATTAACTGATCGTAAAATGACAGTAATGGTTTAAACTTCTCGGAGGTACAAATACGGGCCATGAAAATTCGAACGATAAGAGGGAAAAAAATTGTCCATTAACAGCGATAATCCTTTTGTTGCAGATATACCCGGGCCTGAAGGAGGAAGGATCCGTTCTCGGTGGAGCGACACAAAGAGTGACGAGGTATAAACCGCTTATGCACATTTTCACGTCTTCTATGTATACGTTTATGTACATAATACATGGGCCATTCAGTATTGCGATAAACGGCCGGGTCGTTACGAGGGCCTTTATCGGTGCCGCATAACCGTATTTAATTGCCCTTCTTAAAAGTCGGAAGGTTCCTCATCATCCTCACCTCAGTTCCGTTATTAACGGAAAATTGTCGTCGCATCGGATTCGAAAGGGAATTTTTATTCGCGCTGTTCTCAATAATTCTTGATTAATGAATGCATTTAATCCTTAATTAGGCGCATGGGGTCAGGGCCACTTGAAATTCCAAAAATAATGGCTTACAGTCTTCACTGTCTTTAGAGGTTCACTGTTTTTTTAAAATAATTTTAATGTTCTAGTCAGTTTTTGTTTCTCAAAGTTAAGTATATTAAAGAACTTTATTATTTACTATAAAAATCCATTAAGTTTTATTCCTTTTTGATACTCTTTTTTCAATGTTTTTTTGGGGTCACTCAAGACCCCATGCGCCTAATTGTGTGATTTTCTTTATACGCCTAATTAAGGGTTAAACTACAGTTGATTCAGAAAAATTTTGTTCGTTCTTGAGAAAAATCAATTCTTTGCTATCGATAATACAACGATTCGTCTGATCGGGCAGAGGTAGGGGGATCAAATTAACGCAAATGAGAAACCCAAACGCGAGTCACTCGGCTCCTGGACTCAAACCTTAAATGGCTATGTTCTCTGATCGTTCTGGTCGGCGACGTAAGACTAACTCAGTGAATTTCTCTCGACACGAAGTGAAAGATCAATCTCGTTTGGAGAACGGTTTAGAGGCACACTTAATCTGACTCGGGCTCGGTGAAATTGCACAAGAGCGATGTTTTCAAAAAAAAAAAAAAAAAAAAAAATAATATATACGTCGATTTAAAATTTATTTTTTTTAAATATCGAACGTATAATTCTGATATCACAGTTGATGAAAACGTAATTCATGATCGCAGACGAGAGATAGTTTCATCGGGTTTACTTCGTTCCGTACGAATTTCCTGGATGTTCCTTCCTCGTGCACTCATTCGGGTAGTAAAATAAATTGAATGAAATCTGGATGAAATTTAAGGCTCTTAAATGCCAATCCAATTAGCGTTGGTGTCGTCGTTACGCCTCCTGCTCATGGCGCTCTTCGGAACCGTTTTTCGGCCGGACGGGCAATAATTGTCGTCTAACGTGCAGCGTTCGTTATTTTTATACTTCCCCATCCTCCCCTCAAAATCTCGCCGATCGTTAATCGACGAAACGCAGATTTTTATCGTTCTTTCCCGATCGAGCGTAGCGAATTGCGTAATTGATTCACTTATAACGATGCGTTTAAAAATAAATACAAAAAAAAAAAAGAGAAATGTGGAGAAAAGGTAATCAAGCGCCGATCATTACCGGCGTATTAGGGTCGTCTGCTTTTTTGGCTCGTTTTTACGATGTTTTTGGGGACTGACGTACGCACGAGACGTTGTCGTGGGCCGATATTACCGTCCTACCCGCATTCCTTTTTAGGGTCAGTGGAGCGGAACGACATTTTCGCGGATATACGCACGCTTAAAGTATTTCTTTTCTCTCCTGTATAATCTCGTGAAAAGAATCTTCGAAAAATGAAAGTGATCGATCGTTTTGATGCAAGCGAGAGCAATACTCAAAATTTTAAATATGTACAGACATCATAACTCAAAACTCAAAACATCAAAAGAAAAATGGAAGAACTAAACTGTCGAGTTCCAGCTCCGTCCAGCTAATTCGATCGCATTAGAATATCGACAATCGATTTATCGAACCGGCGACAGCTAATTTCGTTCTAACGAGCCCGATACTGAAGCGTATATAGGCGTGTACGCGCGTTCGCCGAAATTGAGAATAATTGCAATTAACTCGGCGTAACAACGACTGCGATTGTGACACGGAGGGCAAGTTGGAAAATCAAAAAGTAGGGATGATTGAGGTGGAATTTGCGAATTTTCAAAATTATGATAAATTGCATTATCGAAGACTAATTAGCGTGCAACACATCCCGATCTTGTCGTCCTATCTCGATATTTTCATCGAGAAAGTTTTTCTTGATTTTATTCGTTGTAGATTATTTGTTCCAGTGAACAGATATTATCCAAAACAAATTTTAGTTCGTCGTTCGAATAAACTTTTTTCCCCGTGTACGTTCGTTTACCAATATATGAATATCAATTAGACTAATTCGAGTGTGGAACAATGAGCGTCGATTATATTTCGGAGGTGCCCCGAGTGACATAAATCACAGCGGCTGGGCTGATTATATGAGCCGAGGTGCTTTAATGCGATACATAAATAAAGTGCATGTGTCGACGTGCGTTAAACGCGAGCACCGATAGCGCCCACTAATCACGAGAACGGTCAGTTCGAATTGTCCCGGCGCGCAAAATTGATGGGAGCTCGACCTTTTTTTTTTTCGAGCTTTTTAATTGGCTCGGTATTCTTTCGGCGAAACACGCTCGCGTGCGTCACGAGACACGAGGCTAGGAGTGATAATTCCGATTGGGATAGCCGGAGGGGGTGGAACTCGAGACTCATGCGAGAAATTCCGGCGATGTTCGCGTGGCTGGATAAAGAGTTATGGTGTCGCCGGTTCTGGCCAAACAAGAGGACTCGAGTGTTGGAACGACTGTATTTCATGCCGCGCCAATCGATTCGACATCGTGAACCGAAATTTATACAATCCACATTTTAAATGAATTTCTCTGAATTCAGAGTCTCGTTTATCACCGATTTTATTTATTTTCAATTACAGCTCGGAAATCGGTTACGCGGGCTCCCCACCTCGGCACGTTCTTCAGAGGAACCAGAGCATTGATTCAGTGGATAGACCATTTCATCCGAGCGATTGGGTCGACGTGAACCTCGAAGTACCCAGCACTCCAAGGTCTAATTCTCTCTTCTCGAATTCGAGAGATGCCAGAAGTTATTTGGTCTCGTCGACTCCTCTGTCGAACAGTAAGTGTATATTGTTCGATATAGTTACGAATTCCAATTGGATGTACTTAATATACCGAATAAATTCATCCCCTTGTTCTCACTCTCTTCGCCTTGCTTTACCTCCCTTTCTACACCTCTGTAATCTTTCAATGATTCAATTAATTCAGCACGCAATTTACAAATTTCCTTCACTGAAAAAAAAGTCTTTTTCTACCCAGAATACAGAATGTTTTTTATCCGAGTATTCTTGTTCGCAGTTTACTTTTACATAAATATTTTAGATTTAAGAATATTGGTATTTTACCCTTCAAAATACCAAGGTTTTTAGCGGGACTAAAACTAAACTCTTTGTAGCATTCACTGTATTTTAATGCAAATTTTATCTCTACTATTTATAACATGAATAATGGATAATAAATAAAATTAATATATGAATCAGAAATGGAATTAAATAAAAAATATATTATAGTACTTGTTATTATTTCAAATTCATGGTTCGTTTTAATCCGTGTTGAACAAGCGAGATTAAGTCGGCCATATTGATGTTAGTATTTTATTAACAACAATGTCTACCAAATTTTTTAAAAATCAATAAACTTATTCTTATGGATAGTATATTTTGGTATTGGTAATAAGAATACCTTTATTTTTACCATATGGAGAAATATTTTAGGTAGAAAAATACTCTTTTTTCAGTGTTCTTTAATATAAAAAAATATACTCGATGTTGTATAAATCTCGTTTCAAGGCCTAAAGGACACGAGACCGATCCCACCACCCCGGAAGCGACGAAAAAATCGTGGCAGACCACTCCCTCCGAAACCAGACGACACCACCGAACGCCAAAACTTGAAACGAGTGGACACCAATGAGGAGCCATTCTATTCGTCGGTCAAATCGCCAACCAAGTCCGAGGATTACTTCGGAGGTAGCGAGGATGACGCCGTCGAGGACGTTGCCAAGACGAAGGAGGTCTTCGAGCACAAGGCGCGTATTATCCTTCAATTTTGATCCCTAAATTCATGCTCGTCGGTGCGTTAGGCTTCCATCTGTCCTCGGGCTGCACGCGTGTGTTCATCAAGCTCGCTTTGACACTGCGAATCGGCACGGATAATGCTCTCTGCTTACCCTCGAGGCGTAATTATTCCTCGAAGCGTATACATAACTATATACATATACGAAAACACAGACGCACCTATTACATATAGTATAATACCTGTATATATAACTACGACCGACTCGCTCTCGGAACTTTCGACTCCTCCGCCGTCTCGACGTCGTAGATTTTTCAAACGAGTTTACTACGAATCTTCTCTGCCTTTTGTTCGCCTTTTTTTTCTCTCGACTTTCTCTCGAGTTGATCGAGTTTTCCGCTAAGTTATTACGCCCTTATCGATTAAGACGGCTGATTAATTAAGCCCGTGCCGGATGATGAATTTTTCCTCCTTGCCTCCTCCCGTTTCTCTCTCGCTCTCTAATTTTTACCCTCGCTGTGTCTATCCGCCCGGCTGTCGGCTCTTGTTCGTTTCGTCGGGACGTCAGTGCTCATGTCGAAATGGGTTATCGCGTCGACAGGTCAACGGTACCGGCCGGATAATACCCAGCGACGTCGTCTCCGGAAGGTCGCGCCTGGCTAAGAAGACCTCAAGAACGAATCAGGATGAGTTCGCGAGAACCAAGTCCTTTCACGACTTGCCCGAGCAGAAATCATCCTCGAAGGACAACAAGGACGTCAGGAGGAAGAACTGTAGCACGGTTAGCCTGCCGAACTACGACCAGCTGGAAACCAGTTCCGTTCACGAGATTAAAGCCGAGAGCACCAAGGAAAAGGACAATAACGCGTCTTCCCTTCCGGTCGAGTCCTTCTTTTCGGCTCGTTCTCAGGTTCGATATTTTTTTTTCCATTATGTAAGGTTATTTTCGACCCTCTATGGGTCTCTGTTACTTTCTGGTCACGCGTATCGACATTTTGTCAAATAATTTGAGTTTTTGTCGCGAGATAGCTCTGGATCTTAATTATATAATGTTTTTAAGAGAATCAGAAACAATATCGATGGTAATCACCAATACCGTTGATCCAAAATACCGAATTTCTGAATAAAAATTTTTTAAGAAGCCAGGAATTTTTCTTCTTTAAAAAATTGGGACGAAAATAATTTATAGCGCGTTATGTAAATTCGAAGAATTACCAACGACAAAACGTCCACTCGAATATATTTCTTTTCTTCGTTTCTACCCTCTATCTCACGGTTGAAGAGAATTGATTGGAAGGATATTTCAAATGGAATTCGCTTCTTTTCGTATGACGGCAACTCTCCGTACGTGATCCGAAACACAAAACTCGTGCGCCCAGTTTAAGAAGCGCGAGTGGAACGCTCTTTCTATCTCTATTTTTCGGGGCGAGCGCGGGGGGGAGGGGGACAAATAAGAAAACTGTGCTAGCTATGCGGCAGTTTTGTAAATCGAGGAAAGAAATTTTCGGTAATTCAATAAGTTCGCATGACGAAGATATCAACGAGCGAAAAGTGTCTGGACGTGTGTTCCAAATGATCGGAAAAGCGGCCACGCGCATACAGAGTCGAGGCCAGTTCCGGTGGGTGCCATATAGATTTGCCGTGGGAATATAGGTTCGATGGATTGGCCAAGTTGGATGCGAGCTAAATTGGAGAATCGAGAACACGAGTGACATCGGTAATTGCGAATCGGGCAATGAACGATGTCCCAGTGTGCATTAGCTAGGATAAATATCTCCCGCGGGAGAATTCTCATTCAGAAGCCACATAATAAGATCCGAAAATTACATCAAATGGTTGATCTTGTTGAACTCCGATTATTACACGTCCTTAAAATTAGTCAAAAATTACATTATCGTTCGTGAAGACTGCTGAGCATCGCCAATTCGAGATCAAAATTTTAATCTTATTTTCTCTTTAACTTTATAGATTTCTACTGCACCGGATACAAGCGTGGAAGATTCTACCGACAGGCTCTCACGAGCGAGTAATAGTTCAGTGGACAGAGACAACGATTCGATCGAAAAAGAGGTATCGAGAAAGAACGAGAGAAATCTACCGAGCGGTCCATTGTCATTGCAAAAACCAGAATTCTTCGGAAAATCGTCTGTGCCATCGACCGACTCGAAAGAGGAAAACCTGAAGAATGTCGACGAATGGATTAACAGGTTACCCAAATTTTGATACTTTCTCTCGCGTTCACTTTTTTTTTTTTTTCTTAATCTAAAATTTCTCCGCAGATCGCACAGTATTTACGACCCGCCCAACATGTCGATATGCAAAAGTGCGGCATTGTGCGAGTCAAATATCGCACCAGTCCACAAGGAACCCTTCTACCTAGTTGAACGGAATAAACAATCTCCAGGTGAGTTCGGGCGAACAAGAGAAGAGACTCGAGATTTTCAGCTAAAATGCTACCGACTGTAACATTGCTCATGAAAAGTTCGAATTGGCTGATTAAGTCGCGTTCCATTTCGCAGATAGCATCGAGTGCAACACGACTCGCGCCAAAGCTAGCGACACGTCGAGGGCGATTTTCGAGCGCAGCTTGGCCGAGGAGAACGAGCCATTCGAATCTTACTACGAGAGCAAGGATTTGAGCGCGCACGCGAGCGGCAATCTCGTCAGGACGATATCCAAGGAATCACTGCCGCGCGAGATGCTCGGCGAAGTAGTGGAGGAGGAGGAGGAGGAGGAATCGAATAAATTCGATGAGAAACAGGCGAAAGATATTCAGAACAAACTGACGCAGGACTCGCAGGTTCGTACACAGAAAAAAAGGATTACTTGAATCAAGAAAGTTATGCGGAAGAAATATACTTTCCAATATCAAGTCTTTTTTTCTTTCCTGAATGAAGAAATAAATTTTAAAAACAATAGTTGTGAATTTCTTGATCCAAGAACGTGTGTCCTTGAATAAGTCAATATATTCTTAATTCAAGAAACTATTACTTACTATTATTATTTTTAAACTATTTTTTTATTAGAGAAATAATTATCTTAGGATAAAACAAAATAGATTTGGTTCAAGTATGGCAATACTTGATTCAAAAAAAAAGATTCTCGATTCAAGAATTTAATTTTCTACTAATATGGAGAAATTATTTTCTTGATGACGGAATTTTTCTTTCTTCCGCATAACTCTCTTAAATCAAGTATATATTTCTTGATTCAAGTGATCCTTTTTTTTTCTGTGTATCTTCGTATAAATGCCAATTTCATAATTCACTGAACTATCCAGTAGTGAAATTTTTTCCTGATTTAATTGGTAAATCTTCTCTCTAGATACCAACTGTCGTATTAAAAACACCACCGCCGAGCCCCGAACCGAAGATCAAGCCCGAGATCCTGAGCAACGACCATTCGACCCTGCTGAAGGTCCTCCGCGAGGAAGGCTGCGCGAGTAACCTAAGCTCGATGACGCCCAGCCTGAACGAGCTGGAGGCCGCCCTGTCGGACATGCTGGAGAAGGAGGACGATAGAACGATGCCCGACCAATCGGAGGGTTCGAGAGTCGAGAGTCCCGAGGAGCCAGCCGGGTGCTCGATCGAGCAGGAGATCGTGCCCATTGATAAGTTGAAGGACGTTGCGGAGGCGGTCGGCGGTAAAGATAGCGAGAATCTAGTCACTGTGGCGGCCAGGTCGCCTACTATAAACCGGAAGGTGTCCTTCTGCGCGTGGGAGGAGTACGAGCAAACTGTCTCCGGATTTGAGGAGAAGCCAGAGACGAAGGAATCCAAAATCGACGAATTACCAGAAGTGAAGGAATCGAAAGTGGAAGAGGAGAAACCGGAAGCTAAGTCCGATGAAAATATCGCGCGGTCGGAGGAGGCGGACAAATTGTCGAAAAATCTCGAGGACGAGGACGCCCCGACGCCGCCCAGGAGGAAACGTCGTTCCAGTCTGAATGTCACGCTTCAAGACACTTCTAAGGCCAATCAAAGCGGAGCCAACGATCCTTGTCCCAACGACCGGCTTATATGACCGTCTAATCGGAATGTTCGATCTGGGACTACTCACGGTTAATTAGCCGGGGAGTTTTTTTTTTCATTTTCTCCCGTTTTTCCCCCTCTCTATACTTGTATGCAGAAAAAAAAGTTTGTTTGGACTGTAAACTATATAACTTATAGGAGAAAAAATATTCTTTGACGAATAAAATTATCGTTTAATGTAAGTAAATAGTAGTTTGACTGATATTTGCGTAAAACGAATGTTCTTCGACAAATAAAATTATTTAATATAAGCAAATGTTTGAAAATCGTAACAAGTGTTTGATCGGACTATTTCAATGTTCAAGTTTGTTTGAGCGAAACAAAATTTGTCGAAGGAAATTTTTTTTTCTGTGTATATAAGATAATAATTAGAATCGGTATTACATTTGTACAAACTGTTAGTAACGACTTGAAACGACAATAAAGTGGTTTAAATATTAAACTCGAGTATCATAATTCTCGCCAAACTGGACTCTATACTATCGGCGGGAACGAGGAGTTCGCAAATTCGAACGATTTGGATCGACAATTTATCGTCCACGCGGTTGTTAGATTCCGGCGGATTCTTCCTCGAGTGCTTCGACGGCCTGAAAACTTCTCCACCCTTTCCGCGTCGTGGAAGCACTCGAAACTTTATAACGAACTCCCGGACTTACAACTGCAACATTCTGTGTCGTTGCTTTCATGCATTTTTCAGCGCGGTCTCTGTCGTTTCGGTATCGACAAAAGCCGAGGGCATAAGTCAAAAATCGAGCCCTCGCGGGGCACAAAAACGAGTAGCACGGAACACACGCAACGAGGTAAGAAAGTTTTTATCGCGCGCTCGGACCATTTAGGGTTATTTGTTGCGGGTGGAAGTTGCAACAAATGCGGCTCAAGGTTACTTGAATGATTGCCGTGCCGTGGGAGGAAAATCAGCGGTTGCAAAAAGCTCACGCGGACGGCTGCGAGAGAGAAAACGCCAAGTTTCTTATCGCGGGAAGCCTCCGCGAGAAAACTTCCGGTTTAAACTCGACGCTCGGACGAACTGTACGGCAAGACTTTGCCGATACAGCCCCGGAATTTTGCGCAATATATATATATATATATAAAAAAAAAACGAGTCATAATTGCTGTCAGACAATGTTGGTAGTTTCGTATGAAAATTTCGTGCTTTCGTACGAAGCCGCGTTTCCTCTTTCGTACTTCTTTCTCGAAATGAGCAATTATACTGGTCGATATATAATTTTTGTTACACATGAACAATATCTGAGTCATGAACAATATCTGATCAAGTGAACAATATAAGAGTCTTTAATATGTACTCATTTAGCTCCCAATATCTTCGCTCGATCGGCCGGACCAGTTTTGAGTGCGCTCATTATTTTTTTAATCATCTCCTCATCGGGAAAACCTTCCATAGTTATACGCACCCTCGAGACTCTGACTTAATCGCTTTAAGGGACCACTCAGGGTCTCGCTCATCGCGCAACCCCGCAGCGAATTCGACGTTCGTTGCTGTCTTCGAACTTGAATTACATCGTAATTCACAGCCGCACTCTTTCCATTAGGTTAATGAATCGATTTCAGCAGTACACATTTCGATAGACAACTTTTTCCAAGAAAATAAAAACAATTCTATGTAAAACTATAAAAAATTTAGTTCTTCTTCAAGCTACATTATAAAATGTTCATGAACTGAAATTCTTATACTAATAAAACAATTTTTGACGCTTCGATAGAATAATCGTTCAGTTCAACAAAACGGTTGCTGAGTATATTTTTTTTTTTGCGGTACACGAATGGAAATTTCTCTTAGGAGTTTGAAAACCAGCGAGATCAGTCTGATGCTTCGAATTTCAAACTTTCGAAAGTTCAAAACCCGAAAGAGATTTTCGTGAAAAGAAAAAATCGGAGTAAACATCAAACGGCGAAAAAAGCCTTCGCGGATGCGCATTCGTTATCGACAGAAAATTAGCGCTAACGGATTATAGAGCTCGGCTGCTCGTGACACTCCTATTAGTCTCGCGTTGAAAGGAGGGTAGGAAGGGAATGGAGGAGGGACGAGAGAGTGAGTATAAAAGAAAAGAGGGTGGAGTGAAAAAAGTGAAAATAGAGGAAGAAAAAATGTCGCTTTCTTTCGCTGCCTCTCTCGTTCCTTTTCGAGCATGAAGTCTGTATGTACGTACGTACGGGTGTTGGTGTGTGTTTGAGAGAGAAAGAGAGAGTGAGAGAGAAAGGAAAGTCTCGCTTCGTTTGTTCCATCCAAGGAAGCTCTCTCGGTCCGGTTTTCAAGAAAACTTATTATCGTTCCGTTTTAACGTCTTTAAGGGCACGACGTACACACTCCGATAGGACTGATGAGATGCAAATTCTGTCTCGGGATTAGAAGTTTATTCAAATTGCGTTTTCTGGTGATCATCGAGCACCCATGATAACCCAGGGTTAACGTGTGTAACGGTGGAAAGGGTTGTTTCGGCAACAAACGTCTTATCCGATATACGAGACGGGCTCGATATCCAGCACCCCCTCAAATCCCGCAGTCCATTCTCGGGTAATTGCCCGAGCGATATATCCGCAAAGAAAAATTTCTTTGAATGAAAGAACGTTGCTTCGATCAGACAACCTTGAGCCAAACAAGATGTGCCTATAAGACAAATGAAAATGAAACAAAAGAGAAAAAAACTAAATGTAAATACTGTTTGAATTAAACAATTTTAACCAAACAAATGAATTAACTCTTCTTTTCTATCTGTGGGTGAGATATAACTTTGAAGTCTGGGAAGACGCAAACAACTTCTGCCCTCTTCCTCTCCTTCTCACTCTAAATCTCTTTTAAAGTTCAGAGATAACGATCCAATTCGAAATTGTTATCGTAATGATCCGCGAGCACGGGAATTAAGGTTCGACTTACGAGACGGCACAGCTCGGAATCACCCTCTCGCGCGATATATGAACGGCCGGGTGTGTACTGTATTTTCGCGGCAAGTGGCACGAGTCGGCATTTAAGCCGCCGAATTTATGGAGTCTCGCAACTATTTAGATAGCCTTTAAAATAAAGCCGGCGAGGACGAATTTTCGGCGGACGGTAATTCGACTTGTGCTGTTTTGCCAGACATAAATCAGACCGGAAAGTTGGTTTTAAGCCTGAGATTCCAGAATTTTTCCTCTTCTTTTTTCGCAAAATATTCTGAAATATCGGCTGGGTGTCCCCAAAGACTTCTGGAATTTGAGACTTAATTAAGTTTTTCGCCGGGATAATCCCTGCGTGGTGCTTAGTCCGAGAAGCACGGGGGCCGATATAACGTGAGAGAGTCGGAGCCCCGCGCGAGAAACGTAGCCAAGAAACTGCCAGAACGGTTTAAATTCCCGTGCTACGCGCCAGTTTACGTTCCGGGCGGAGTTTACGTTCCCGCCCTTCGGCGAGTTTCTTTACCCTTTAATAACTGTCCCGGGTAGAAAAATAAGATCCGAAAATGTTCCGAGATAAATTCGTGATGCATGAAAATTGATTGAAATTGCTAAATCGAAATTGGGTCCCGTAAGCAAGACCTTTCCCGGATCTCAAATGTATTTCTCGGAGAATCCCTAGTAGAAATGAAATCGAGTTTTTAGCCAGTAACTGGCCAGTTTTACGAGATATCAACAAAAACATGGCGACTTTGAATAAAGCTGACAGTTTTCAGGTTATCAAAATTGTGATTGTGATAATTGTGATAATTGTAATTGTGATTATGTTACTGGATATGCTTACTGTCTAGTTACTAGATTTGATTGCTGGCCAGTTGCTAGACTTAATCAAGTAAAACTTAGTGTTATTTATTATAATGATTAATGTTAATGTGATTGTGATAATTGTGATAATTGTAATTGTGATTATGTTACTGGATATGCTTACTGCCTAGTTACTAGATTTGATTGCTGGCTAGTTTCTAGTCTTAATCAAGTAAAACTTAGTGTTATTTATTATAATGATTAATGTTAATGTGATTGTGATAATTGTGATAATTGTAATTGCGATTATGTTACTGGATATGCTTACTGCCTAGTTACTAGATTGGATTGCTGGCCAGTTTCTAGACTTAATCAAGTAAAACTTGATTCATTTCTACTAGGGATGGCTTATGAGCTGAGCTATATTCCTCTTGGCAGTCTCGCATTCCTTGGATGATAACGCGGTGCCACTGTAGATGAGTTAACCGACAAAAAGAAAACAACACAACAACACGCCGAGGAAACTCGGAGAGTACGTCGCACGTCGTTAGTATTATACCGAGTCTTAGGTAACCGAGAGAAAAAAAGAGTATAACGAGCGGTGGGAGGAGTGCTTTATAGAAAAAAGCACCGACCTCGGCTATGAAAAGTGCTCGTGGAAGGAGAGTAAAAGGGGCTAAGAGGAAAAAAGCGAGCTGGTGTGTGCGAGTGTGCGTTTGGAGGAGAGGGAGGGTAGAGGGTAGAGCGAGAGAGCGAGAGAGAGAGAGAGAGGGGGGAGAGAGGGAGAGAGAACAGTGCGGCGGAACGAACCGTCGTGGAACCAAAGCAGTTATGACGTTTTTTTTTTCTTTCAACTTACCTTGACGATCCTCGACGTTAGCGCGTCGCTCGAGTTTTCTCCTGTGCGTATGCCCGCATTCAAGAGCCTCGACCGTGAAGGAGTGGATGGAGGAAGGGCGCACTCAAACTTTTACGGCTGCTCACGGTGACTGGCACCGCCGATATATCCCACTTCGCTGACGTTTTCAATCGGGGTACCGCTTCAGAGATGTACACTGATACAAAAAATATTTCTCCTGTATTTATAACCGATTTCCAATAACAAAAATATAGCAATATTCGCTGCTGTTTGTACATTTAAACAAAACAGTATTTTTCGGGTATTTATAAACGATTTATAATAAAAAAATATACATTATTATATTGTCTCGTTGTATTTTTGTACCAGTTTCGAGGGACAGGCGCGCGGCGAGAGGTTTACGAGAGAAACAATTCTCGAAGGTTTGTTCTTATTTACAAAACTCTTGTTTCACCCCGGTTGACGGCATTAAACGGGTACCCGGGGTATATAACTACTCGCTCGGAGGATATTTAAATTCAAATCCTCGACGTTAAATCGGTTGCACGTGCGATGGCTCGCGTGCAGGGATGAACTGGGTGTTGCATACACAGAGACCCAGGGATTCCCTCTCTCGCTCTCGCGCACGGCGTGGCAGTCAGGAGGTCTTTGGAATTCCGCGTCCTCCGTCGCATACTTGGCCCTAAGTTATGCCCTCATAAACTCGCTGGGACATACCTACGTGTCGTCCTACGGCAAGCTCTCTCTCCCTCTCTCACTTCTCTCGTATCAGTTGCAACTCGACCGTTGGGTCGTATAAGCGTCTGCGCGCCTTCGCATTTCGCTTGTTTTCGGTGAAAGCTCTCCGGACCGGGTCGGCAGCCGTTTGTCGGACGCGATACCTCCACGTATCCAGAGGTAGCCCGTTTTCATCGGGAACTTCCTCCGCGCGGACGTTAAGTCGGTGCTTCAAGTGGCGAAACTACAATTAACGTAATAAATACGCTCGCTTGCGCCGACCGCGGGAATGCAAATTCGCCGATTAACGGTATGCAACCGCGTACACGTATTCGAAGCGACGAGAGAAAGTCGGATATTTATCGAGAGATTTTCGGGAGGTGTAATATAATTGAGCGGTAAAATTATCGTCCTCGAGTTAACTCAGATGTTAATTACTCTATCATTGCTATATCGCTGTTCTCTTTCGACGTTGCCCGCCCTCTCGCTCGTTCCGCGTAATCACAATACTCGCTCTCTCTCTCTCTCTCTCTCTCTCTCTCTCTGTCTCTCTCGCTCCCTCTGTCTAGTTCGCACCCCTACCTTCGTCGCTCATAATTAGGTAATTTAAACGCATGACTTAGGTGGCTTCGCGCGCGAACGCAGATATTGAACCGTTACGCGTCTAATGGCAATTTTGCGTTTGTTCACCGTCGCGTTTAAGCGCGCACGCTCGCGCTTTACGAGCTGCCACTGACGTATATGTATATGTACAGGTTCATGCATATATAGCCGTAATCACGATAATCCGCGAAGTACTTGGAGTCTGCTGTTTTGTCAATTAACAACATCGATGTGAATCATTTTCTATAAAAATTATAGAATAATTTCTAATCAATTTTTATAAAAAAAATTTTTTTTTATTTTCAATGATAACCATTTTATAAGATTAGAATAATATTTTGAAAATAGTTATAAATTCGTTACAGAAAACATCGTTACATCTCATTAAAATAGCCTCGAACGACTACTGGTGTAGATAGTCAGCGAAGGGTGCCGCAACCCCTTTTCGCGCCAAAAGTAAATTAACCTACCGTGTCCTTTGTAGTTTTCGGAAGCGGCCGTCTGCCGCCCCGGGATTTATTATGCGCGGACGAATAAAGCCTTTAATAAATCGCGTTCCACGAACTCTCGCCCAGCGCCACGCGACATTTCACCCATGCAATATTTGATTGTCGTAAAATTTTCGGCGGTTGGGGCAGCGAAATTCGAGTAACAAAAATTCGCTCGCTCCGTGTTCAATTTCAATCGTGATCTCGGTGTAAGCCGGAATTAGAAATCTCCGTTATCGCGATCTTTAATCCGCTCATCATCGTCGCGTTACCGTGCATACGTTAATACCGGGCGTGCTATCGGATGCAATTTCCGTTATTTACGCGTGCGCGAGTAATTAACTTATATTTACGCTCGTTGGGGATTTGCTACACACCGCATTCATGAATTACGACCGCACGGGGCTAATTTTTCCGGCCTCGCGCGTTTTTCGTCCTACCGATACGCTTCGAAATTTGCGCGATAAAAAAGAGTATTTTTCACGAGGAGGATCTTGCCCTAGTAGAAATGAATCAAGTTGTACTTGATTAAGTCTAGAAATTGGCCAGCAATCGAATCTAGTAACATAATCACAATTACATTTATCACAATTATCACAATCACAATAACACTAATTATTATAATAAATAACACTAAGTTTTACTTGATTAAGTCTATAAACTGACCAGCAATCAAATCTAGTAACTAGGCAGCGAGCATATCCAGTAACATAATCACAATAAGAATTATCACAATTACAATAACACAAACACAATTTTGATAACCTGACAGCTGTCAGCTTTATTCAAAGTCGCCATGTTTTTGTTGATATCTAGTAAAACTAGCCAGTTACTGGCTATAAACTCGATTTCATTTCTACTAGGGTGGCGGGGGAGTTCGGTTGCCTCGATATCCCGAAGACCGAAGCCGCTCACGCCTGGCCGTACAACGGCTAACAAAGGTTCCCGAAATTTGGCAGAAATCCCGCAAGCGCCTCTTTACGAATATTCGCCCGCCGCTCGACTTTGATGGCAATGATAATGAAGGCGGGTTGCCGGATAAAATGGCCGACGACTATTACGTACAGACAGTGCGGCATAACTTAAACCGGCGTATAGTCACCGACAACAGCCGGTAGAGAATGTCGGATATATCCAATAAAAGTTGGTCAGCGTGAAAACGGCTCTTAACAAGGAATTTTCGTTCCTAAGCCTCTCCGTGGCTAGGAGCACTGAGTTCTGGCTTATTAAAACCGAAACGGATCTAATAAACAACCACCGTGACCGCTGCACGAGATAATTCGTGACGTGACAGGAGCCGAAAGGCAATGAGAACGAGTTAGGGTAGCGGTACACTCGGAAGAAAGCAGATTCGACGTTTTTGAACGAATTTTAAAAGACAATTTTCCTATATGAACGTTATTTTTATTTCTCATTGTGAACTCTAATCTTCGCTTTAAGTACAACTTGATCATCGATTATTCCGACAGAAGCCCCTCGACTTTCCTAAACTTCTGGCCCCCTTCTATGCGGCTTCATTTTTCCTTGCTATAACACGAAAACATTACAAAAGAAGCTCCCATAAACCAAGAGGTAATACACGATTTTAACATTCAGCCGCCATCTGAGCGATAAAAGAGCGATTTTAAAGTCGTCAAGCCGGCAAATGAAATGATGGATCGCCGAGTCACGAGTAAAAAGTATCGACACCGGCATTTTCTCTCCTCTTCTTGTTTCATTTTTCTCCTCTCACTCGGAAAGTGTAAAATCTATGCGCGTCTACACATCGGAAATAGTTATAGTCCTCTTTGAATTATTGAAAAAATCAGATCAAACTATTATTTTCTAGAGATGTTCAGAAATGCGTTATAAACTCGCGATCGCGATTCGGAACATCGATATAGAAAAAAAGGAGACAGCAGGGAGGACTCTCTCGCTCTTTCCGAGCACGTTTCAGTCAGATATTATTTTTTCGCCAGCGGCAAGACGAGATAATAGTAGGCGCGCGAGCTCGCAAGCTCGCCGAAGCGAACGAAAGCATAACTCTGTCCGATAAAAAGCTTTTATTGCCGGCAATTAGGATAAGCTCGACGCTCTCGCGCTCCCGTTTTCCACAATTTTTCGTCTTTTTCGCGCCCGTATTACGTACACATATATCCGGCACCTTCCTCATTTTCATTTTTATTTCGTTGTCTTCTCTCTCTCTCTCTCTCTCTCTCTCTCGCTCCCTCCACTTCTTTTGGATATTACTCACTCTGATATTTCACACTCGGACATTTTTTCCGCCTGGCGCGTAATTTCGGAAAAATCCGTCGCGAAATATAACTCGCTTTCGTTGAATTTCGTCGGCAGGACCGAACGTACGAGCTAACCGACGGTTAATTTTTTATCGGCCCAAATAAATCATTTGGAAAAACTAAAAATATTGCAAAAAGGCCGCGCGTTACAAGGGGAGCGTAATTTTTTTCTCTCGCAACGATTTTTATTTTACAATAAAAAAAAAAAAAAAAAGAAGCACGAGACTACTATAAAGTGGTGTATGCGCGTGATCTGCTATGTGGAATCGATCGAAAACGTTCGTAATTAAATTCGCATTCGGCGTCGTGTGTGGTGAAATGTGTGATCGAGGTCGAGCGGATTATTTCGGAAAATGAGTTAGGGTTTCCGTAGTTTGGCGAACCCCTGCCAACGAGTGCGAGGGTGAGAGAAAGAGAGAATGAAAGAGAGAGAGAGAGAGAGAGAGAGAGTCAGCTTGGATACAATGGCGCAATAATTGCCGCGTAAAATTGCACGTCGCGGTGGGTGGTTCTCGCGAGCTGTAGTCGGCGATTTTATCCGGGTGTAGCCACTTTGGAACGGATTCACGAAAAGAGGGCTAAGTAGGCCTTACGACACCCATTTTGGCCAGAGACGTAACGAGACGTTAAAATTCTAGTTTCATCTAATATGAGGTTTCTAGACTAAATCATACAAATTTATTATTAACCGAGAGTGTGGAATGGAATTTATATTACTTACTTATCTTATCAAACCGAAATTACAATTTTTCATTGTCTTATACTCTTAGAAATTAATAGTTTGGAATTCGTGCACATTAAAAATTTCATTATTGGTATAACCTCGTTTTATTATCGAGAATTTGTCGACTGTCTCGTTTTCATAGTTTCTAAATTTCGCTCGTCAACCAATTCAAGGTGGACGAGCCCCAGCACGGTCCAGGAAACGGCAGTTATCATTTGGCAAGGGAGCCAAGGGCGGCGAGAGAGCAGCCACCACTTTGACGCGACGTGAACCTAATCCGACTTAATGGTCCTACGACGGCGAGATCTCGTGTTCTCGTGTTCTCGCGTCCCCTACGCCCCTCGAGCCATCTGCATATCGCGAATTTTTTAACTCTGAATATTTTGGAAGTGGAATAATCTTCCGTCGTGTTTAGCCCGTGCCAAACGATTCCGTAATCTCGTCGGTGTTTGTTCGAGGATTAAGACAACTATACCGTATCACGAGGATCGTGTTAACTCGAACACAACACTGCAAAGTATCCGACGATTTCAGCAGCTATATAATGAAAAAAACAGTCATGCAAATTGCGAGAGAGAGAGAGAGAGAGAGCAGCGTTCCACGAGATTACGTAACTGACGTACTCGATGTACTCCAGGCGCGCGAGTAGCGTCCACTGGAATGATGGTTGCCATGGCAACCGTGCCCCGTATGCGATCCACCCCCACGGCTCGGAAAGGCCTCTAATGCGTCGCGTATATAAGTACAGTAAACAGTACGATATTTCTAGAATTGCGAGAAAAAACATTCACCATGGGGAGTCGCCTAGAACGTGACGCAATTGAATAAATTGCCTTCATCCTAGATTATTCAGAACTCTCGTTGAGAGTTTAAAGTCGAAAAGAGAACGAACATATTATTTATTTCGTTAGATATTCAACAGTGAAAATGCGTTTTGCAGAGTATAAATAATATATGCATTTCGTCTAATTCAATTCGATACTAAATAGCGTAAAAGTTGAAGATCTAGAATTTATTCGCGCATAAAATTCCAGTTTGAATAATTCGTAGGGTGGAAATCAAGAAGGGGTTGCAAACAAGTTGAGGCTGATCGAATCTCTTTTTGAATTCAAATAGAGAACTCCTAATGAGAATACTACGAGCTGGTAAACGACACTAAGGTATTCGTCGTTATGGGTGTATCTCGACGCCCGGTAAACCGCAGCTTCTCGTAACTTCATTTGCCGCTAATACGCTCGCGTCTCCCTCTCTCTCGCTCGCTCTCTTTGCTCCATTCC
>NCVS01001385.1:0-71221 GCA_003055095.1 Goniozus legneri
TTCACGGCACTTATCCCCGCATAGGACTGACTCTGGCGCTCCTTCAACATCAGGAGCACCTGTTGCACAACAGTTATCCCCGCATAGGACTGATTCTGGCGCTCCTTCAACATCAGGAGCACCTGTTTCACAGCAGTTAGCCCAGCAAAGTGCTGACTCTACCGTCCCTACAACATCAAGAGCATCTGTACCATTGAATAGATACCCAGGAATATCAGGAATGATTGATTCCGCTACTGCTTCAACATCACGAGCAACACTTCCAATTCGCTTTTCCCCGCGAAAACTTGATTTTGCCAATCCTCCACCTCGTCCAATCCCACCGCCTATTGTTATGCAAGATGCACGCACGGGTCGACCTTCGTCATTACGGATAGCTGTTCCTTCGGGTGGTCCTCCCCAAGACATTGAGTGTATCGTTGCTTCGGCAGGGCAAGCAAACCCACGTAGCCCGCGATTCGTATATCCTGCAGATTCGCAGCTTAGCCCAGAAACGTTCGGGCTGTCCAGTCCGAGACCTTATCCTCCCAACTACGAGACAAGAATGTGTTTCAACATAACCTACGACAGAGCTCAGAGACTGATTCCGTCTTTCTGGGACTCCGAACCGGATTTTTGGTTCACTTACACAGAATGTACGTTAAATGCTTTAGGTATTCTCGATGACCGAGATAGATATAATCACGCCTTGTCGTGTTTGGGAGATGAAATTTTGGAACCAATCCAACCTTTTTTGCGAAAAGCTGAAATTGATAATAAATTTCCCATGTTGCGTAAATTAGTCACTAAATTTATACTCAAGAGAAATCTAATCGGTTTACTTAAAGGGAATGAAAAACCTCACGAAATTTACTTCCTTGTGCGATACGTCTTGCAGGAACAGTGTGACGAAGAAATGGCTAGCATTTTATTTCATGAACAACTTCCTCTATGCACGCGAACAATTATGTATCTAAGCGGGGTCAGGGACTTGATTCGAATCGTAAAAATGGCTACCATCGTTAGAAATGCAATAGAAACGAGCGGGTTGGTTGTGGATCATTTTTCGCCATGGGACATGGATTCAACTCTATTTTTCTTGGCATGCGAAATGCGAAAGCAGTTTGAACTTCTAAAGAAAGATTTGGCACGAATTAAGAGAAAACTCGACAGTATCGATGAAGAAGAAAATGTTAGACTGAATTTCATCGTTGATCAATCGACGAATCGTGAGGAAAATTATTTGAAGGAACAAAGAGAAACTGCGGTAAAGAAGATACGTATAACTCTTGATCTCGAAATCGATGATAATTGTGTCAACTTGGAAGAAGATATGTTTCAATGTTTACTAGGCTTCGATGTACGGAAGTTAAGTCAAAATAATCCTGAAGAGATAGAAACAGGTACTGTCGATAGTACAGTAGACGTCGAGTTACCGAACACCGAGGGAACTGCTTACGCTACGGGAGATGATGCGATGGGAGATTCAGAAAGTCCCGATTCAGGAAAGATCGATAAAAATGTTCCCGATGTCGATAAAAGTTAATATACGTATAATGTGAAATTCTCAGCAAATTGCTATTTTAAAAATTTTATATGGTATTTAGAATATTAGGAAAATCGCTTTAAGATATATCATATATCTTCGTTCTATACGAGAATATATTTTACAAGAAAAAAGAACAACTAAATTTTTGATAATCGATTGAACGATATTTTATTGTTATGGTTTTATTACAAATACATACTGTTAAATCATTGTAAAATGAATAGTAAAAATAATTAACGATTTAAAAGATATGTTATTTTTTGCCACACCTTTGATTAATAAAATTTTATGTTATCGACAATCGAAAATTACAAGTTTCATATTTATTTCATATTCCTAATACCGGATCGCTTTTCTTTAAATAGTACTGGCAGTTGTGAAACTAATTTTCTATAAAAAGTAAAGAAAAATGTTTAAATAATTATTCTTTATTGTAAAGTATATAAAATTTTTCATTCTAAATACACAACAAGTTATATATGAAAAAATAACTTGCACACGTTATATTTTGTTATATATTTAAAAAATAATTCTTTTCAAATCCATATCCAAAAATATTTCGATAAATCGCACTTTTTTCATTATTTAATAGTAAAATAAGGAGTTATCCTTGTCAGTCTTATTCTTCGTTTCCACTTATTCGCGTTGATTATAAATTATAGTGACGTTTGTAACATTCACATTTATTTCTAATAATAAGTCAATGATATTTTTCAGAACAGCCATGTGTGTGTAATTATAAAACTAATGATCCATATTTATATATATATAATTGCACAATTATAAAGTTTAGTAGCTACCAAGTAGAGCAGCTACAAAAACAATCTTTGACTTTTTGAAAGTTTATTACACCTAATATTGAGCAGAATACCTTAATTTCCTAGCTAGAGTAATCGAAAAGCTAAATTAGATTTTCCAATCGACAATACCCAATACGAGAAGATAAATTGATTCCAATAAATATCGGCAATTCTCGTTTTAAAACTGATTTTATAATGTTATTATATCTTATACATTTAAATATTAAATTAACGCATGCATGCATTTACGGAGAATAAACGATATCTCCGCAAAATGAATAATTGTTAAATAAGAACATCATGAAATAATTCTATCGCAATACCTAACAACATTCTTAATACTATTACTTTTTAGGTAAGACAGTAAAATCGACTCAAAGCTAAATATGCGTGATTGCATACGTTGGAGAAGTAAATTTGAGATTCGTCGAATCCAGTCGACAACAACAGCCGTTAAATGTTTATCCTTTCGGCTCTAGTACAATATTACTCGAGATACCGTCGTTCGATTTCGTAAAAATTGTATTGACTCGTGCCAACGTAAAGAAAAACGTTAAAGTTGTTGAGCTCTTATCAAGCTGCTAGACTCGTGTCGCGTGGCAAGAAAATCGGTGTTAAATTTACGCAGAAATGAAAGGAAGCTCGTTTCGTGTAGAGAGAGAGAGAGAGAGAGAGAGAGAGAGTGAGAGAGAGAGAGAGAGAGAGATAAAGAGAGAGAGGGACAGAGAATACTATAAACGAGCTCCGGCAACGTTACGTGAACTGTTTCACCGTACCTATGAATGTATGAGTTTTATGTACATCTATATTAAACGAATGAATGCGAATATCAAGCGACGCGAGAGATTTAACTGAACAAATCCGTCTTCGAGGTGATCTTTTTGATAGCTGGCAGAATGCGTATAGCCGTGTACTGGCCGTATCCAAGTGGTATCCTCAAATCTGCGCTGTCTCGTCTCGCCATCTCCTCTTCAACCGCATGATGCTGCTGATTCAACGTCCAGAGCGTTCCTACCAGGGCTAATAGAATCGTTGTAACTCCCGCAATACCCAGCAAAGAAATTACCACTGTTTGAGCGACCGGAGCTACTTGAGTTCCGAGTTTTATCAGCAGTTTCAAATCATCTGGCAAATCAGGAATGTACTGAAAATGACGAATAAAATATTATATTAAAATTGATTAATTTATTTATTCAAAGCGGGTTTCAGCAAATTAAAAAATTCACTTACTAGATCGGTCCAGAAAAGCGGAATGGTCAGATCGTTGAATGGCTTGATCTTTGGATTGTAGTATGTGGTGCCCATTACGAGATTCGTCTGAATTCTGGAATTGACTTCGAGGGGGATGCCGATTTTCTGAAAATGGAAGGGAATGAATTCTAGGCGAGGTCAGAGAATCTAGCGATCGTGCGATAATCGTTCGCTCTCGTCCGGTCGTTGACGCTCGGTCATACCGAAAAGAGAGAGCCGCTCTTTTCGTCACTCACCGGTTGAAGTATTACCGAAGTGGTGTGCTTAGCGGGATCCGGGCTGAGACCATCTACGGCGGCCAGCAGGCTGGGATCGGCATACAGGAAGTGAGGCAGCGAGACCGCCGCTGGGATGTCTGAAAAATTCGATGAAACTGTAATATCGATCGGTAAAAATAACTCGAGACGTCCCCTTATCATCCGCGGTGAATAAAAAAAAAAAAGGTGAAGTTGTCGCAACGTGAGCTGTTATCGCGACGCGGGAGCTGGATCGCGCACGTGACCGCTGTCTCGATTCGAGAGATCGGTAATAAATTTGTTGTCATTAGTCAGATATCGAAAAAGTAAAAAACCAGTGGATCATAACCCATTATTCACGATTCCAGAATAATCGAATATTATTGTCGAGGCTAAGGAACGATCTGTTATGGTACTTGTTAAAGAACTCTCTTGTAGATTTACGACGTAGGCGATTATCGTGTACGCAAATTGCTTCGAACAATAGACCAATTCATCTCGACGTTTTACAACGTTTTTACACGCAATTACACGAGACTTTTGAACTTGGATTACGTTTGGAATTCTTTTTTCGACAGATCAATGTTCTTCGATAAAAGGTAATTCTTCACAACTTTTGATACATATATAATTTTGGATAATAAGATCACGACTTCAAAGATATAACTACCGACATAAACAGCATCAAAATTTCATCTTATCTTTCCAAAATTCTTTCGAGAGAGAATATCAATTTTCTAATTTTAAAACTTTATGCGGTAGTTATACCTCGTCGACTCGAAAATAATTACAGGTATCGATACTCACTGTAGTAGCAAGGAGTGAGATCGGAGAGTCCTCGTGTCAAACACTTTTTCATTTTTCTGCAGTAACATTCGTTTTCCGGGTTCATCTCTGGCGGGTCGAGGAAGTTATCGGACAGCGTGTACTGATAACCAGGAAGTCCAGATTTCGCCGTGACTTCGTCCTTGTAGACGATCGGCAGAGCTCTGCAGAAGGCCTTGCGGAAGACTCGGAAGACCGCGCGTTTATCCAAGTCGGAAGGGAAGAGCGTGCCTTCGGTGGCTCCTTGTATGCGATTGCAAATTGTGTTCCTGCGAGGATAATTTCGACAAGTTAGAACTATTACGTCACGGGAAGGCAAGAGTTGAATGAGTCGTAGATCGCGCCTTTTATTGCCTACGTACGAGCTTTTTCAACGCTTCTTGGTAATGATTTTCAAAACAGTTACGCATCCCGACCTCTCCTCATCCCACTCTTAGTTTTTTTCTTTCATTTTTTTTGCGGTTTTCGCAATTTTTTCCTAACCTTCACCTTACGTTTACACGGGCCATTAACACGACTTTTATTGTCCCGCGGTGTCGAGTATCGGACTCGGTAAAGACAATGAATTAAGTAGCGAAAAAATACGAGAGGTGAATCTTTTTCTCTTCTTCATCGAGTCAGACTACTCGAGCTTATGCAAATAACGAGCCGCTGATTTTTTTCATTCTCTAAACTCGTACAATCGTACTTGACTGCCGCGAAAACTCGTCCCGGCGCGTCATCCGGAAAATTGTCTACCTTTTATAGTGTTTTATTTCTGTATACTCTGTAAACACTTTCGTAAAGTATGGATGGTTCGATTAACGCAGTCAATGCGGAAAATTCCTTCGTCGTGGTATCGAGAGTTTGACAGAATACACTCCTCAAAAAAATTGAGCGAACAGTTATTTTCAAACGACCATCGAAAACGACGAGAGTCCCCTTAATTTTTTTGAGTAGTACATATAAATATATTCACTCACTCAGCGTTGGTTTTATTGCCCTCCTCCCGAACGTAACCCCAGTGTGCCAATCCCGGGCTGCCATTGTACTCCGATATGCTCAAGTAGCGTCCACTCTCGTCAGTCATGTTCTCGTTCTTCCTAACGTTCATGCTCACAATGTTCGAACCTTCGTCGTACATCTACGAAAGATCAATCATCTTATTTCACAAAACTCTCGGTTAAAAAAAACGTAAGAATCAATATTCATTCGTTCTCTTCGTCACTTTTACGAGCGTATTTCGGTATCACTTTGGAATCTCTATGCTAATAAGCGAGCGTTATGGGTCGTTATCGTTAACCCCGTGAACTCTCGAGAGTAGGAAAAAATTTGGCGCGTGCGGTGAAAGTATCGGTAGCTCGGTGACCCCGCACGTTGATTCACAAAAACCAATTTCGTAAAATTGTCGCAAAATACAAAATCCGCGTATTTACATATACGTAATACATCCCGGAGCTGTTATATCATTGTTTTAAGAATTTGGATTCTACGGAGTTATTAATAAACACGAGCTCGTAAATACGTTACTGATTAACGGCCTTACGACACGTGCAATTACTCATCTCGTTTCGCGAATAATTTTATTTTTGGCTTCCAACTTCATCCAGTTGTTGATGTAAATTTCTCGAAGCTTACCCGATCGAGAAGTCCAAATTTGCGGAAATTGATGAAATTCGGCACAAGACCGCTCGCCAGAGAGACGAGGTTGTCCTCGTAGCCCCAGAGGTAGTCGTACACGGATATGTTGAGTATGGGCTTGCTGTTGAGCGCGCTGGCCAACCTCGCCAGCGGATAGTTTACGAAAAATCCGGCGTCTCTCAATGCCGACGATACACCCTACAAAAAAAAGACAGAATTACGTAATCGGTTCACTGAAAAGAGCAGGAACTAAGTAGCACTTTTTCTTAGTTGGCGTTTGATTATAATAACAACGATGTTAGTTATTTATTTTACAACAAAGTCAATTTTGAATAACAAAAATGCGTTTCCATCTTTTTACCAAAGATTCTCGATTGATGCGAAAATTTCTAAAGTTGATTATTGCATATTGTTATTTTCAACTAATTTCTTGACAAAATCATACTAAATCTACAAATTTGAAATGTTTCAAAAAGAAACAGTATATAACAAATGTTAATAAAATAAACTTATTTGTTACGACTGTTTACTCGACAGGCTTATGAACGTTCATGACTTTGTAAAAGTAGTCAAAATTGTGTTTAAAATAATTTTTTTCTCTAAATCTCTAAGCTCAAATTTGACTGTATCGACCAGAACGAACCCCCCTGAACGTTCTCGATAAATCGAATCCATTATTCAAAATTTTTTTGATCGTCAATTCCTATTCCTTTAACTGTACATGCTTATACTGGATCCGCCCAAGCGTGAAATTTACGATCGGTATCTTCTTCGTTTTGCGTCTCTGCTCAGGTCTTTCAGGCAGACGAGCATCTGGTTGGCCGCACGGCAACCCGGTTCGGCAGGGACCAAGGAACGCTATAAGGAAAATTCTCGCCAATCGGCGGAACCGGTTCGCGAGTACCGATTCCTACCAGCGATACTGGTACCGGGATAAACCCTGAAGAGGTACTCGCGAAGAGGGTGGCAATTCGTACCCCCTTTTCTCGTGCGTCATTCGCGTGACGCACACCTCGCGTATCAAAAACAACGAAGTCGCGTTCCCGTAAAGCGGTAAGTGGCGCGAGATTTTATTTCTTCATCGAAACGGATTTTGCGTCCGGTTCGATTATTTGTTTTGACTAGAAGAATTCCCGGTCACAGAACATTTATAGAACGTATCATTTTTTATCTCTTTTGCATATCCTCTTTCGAATAATTTATTCGGCTTTGAAAAATATTTTTAAGCGCCATTATCCTATTTTGTGCACCAAACAAGGATCAGCGAACGGTGCCGATAATCGGCGAGATAATTGCGACGATTATTTTTTCTTTTAGCCAACGTGATCGAATTTTCACGCTCTCGGGAGATGGAATTGTCACGCGCGAACTTCCTCGATCGGTGATTCGTCTTCCAGCGATTTTTCATTTTTTCAATCCGCGACGTTATTTATTTCAGTGATTACACGACGGGAACGTTCATTAGCTGAGAAGTTACGAGTTCAGCGAGACGAGCGTCGCACGGATGAGACTGTCGAGAAGGAGGAAAAACGTTATAAAGCGAGATGGGGTGGCAAAAAAGTACGAAATTATGCGAAACAAACAGAATTGTAATTGCGACTACGGGCCGCACTAGAGCTCGCCCGATTAATTATGCGCGAGTTTATATGATAATTCGAGCACGTGCGACATGTGCTCATCGTTTGTTAACGATAATGGGCTTGAGAGAATTTCGTTACAGAGAACTCGAGATTAATTGGCTTTCGTATAGCAAACCCGATTATGAGTTCAATAGTTCGTCTGAAACAGTTCATTACACAAAACATTGTAATTAGATTTAGAGAATTTTGTTACAGAGAACTCGAGATTAATTGGCTTCGGTATAGCGAACCCGATTACGAATTCAACAGTCCGTTATGACGACGTGAATTTCTATAAAACAGTTCGTTACTCAAAACACTGTTATTAAGAGATAAAAAATTTCATTTAAAAAAAAGAAGGTAATGTCAATAACGATTGTCAGCTTCTGTCGATGAGTAACGCGTTTGATTTATAGAAGGTAAACAGATTTCATCGATCAAACTCACCAGCATCGGGATGTTTGGAACGCGTACGAGGTCCTGCTCTGGGTCTCCCACGGACATTTCCGGTACGTGGATGATTGTCCTTTTCGGCATGTACGAAATCGTGCCGTTATCGTTCCAAGTTATATTTTCATTCTCCAGAAATTCTCTAAAAAAATAGAACCGTGAGTTTCCTCAATTGTCATTGCTACACTTCTCGAAAAAATTAAAGAGACATTTGTTATTTCCAAGCGAGTGTATCTCGACTAAAAATTGTCAAATCGTATAGAGAAAATGATTATTCTGAAAAGAAAGATCCAAGTTTTAAGATGATCACTTCATCGATTGAATTTTATCGCGATACAGCCATTTGGAAACGATAACTGTCCCTTTAATTTGTTTAAGTAGTATATTTTGTGATTCGCAAATTTGTAAAAACTCACTGATAAACGTAGGGACCGATTTCCTTAACCCTGAGCTTTTCCTTGCCACTGAGAAACTCATCGGGATTGGTGATGTTGAATATGAAGACTTTGATGTAAACATCGATCGGTGGTTTCTTCCAGATATTGAAGGCCAGCGTGCCAGGCGCCATTTGCAGTTTCTGCAATTCGCGAAACTTCATTATCCCTCGATCCTCTCCTCGAACTTTGCGCTCGCATTGAAGCTCGCTGTCCATTTTCGCGCAAAAAAATTCACCGCGCATTTGTATAAACGAAACGCGATGCAAATTGATTCACTGTATACTTTCGCGTGTATCGACGAGAACCAGAAACTCGTCGTCGCGTTTCCGTTTCGTGTTCGAGTTGTAGGAGAAAAAAAATCAATTCTTCTGGTTCGGATTTTTTTGCCCGAGTGGCAAAGTGCGCCTCGTGAATAATCAAAAAATCGACGTATTTACGCGGTTTTTGTTTTTCAAGGGCAACAAGGAAATACACTTACGCTTTCCATGATCAATTTCACGGGATTGATGACGTACATCGCGTAGGCCAGCGCGCTGCACACCGTGCCCACCATGAACAGGATGATGCATTCTGGAGTAGAGAAAAACCAACATGAAAATTATAATAATGATGATTACATTATGATCAATCATGATATATAATTCGATAAAATTAATTATTATTTAGAATAAAGAAATCATTTTAATTCTTCGTGCAATAGATTGCATATTTGAACGTGTGCAAATAAATATTAAGTAATGCGAACAAATTTTTATTCTCGATGTGGTTACGGTCACAGTCGTTATATGATAAATGACTGTTTCTACTCAACCTAGCAACGCTAATTTCCGCTTCCTCAACGGAGGAAGGTTGTCGGCTAGACGAAACAGCCCCAAACTGGCGAACGGGGCCGAAATTTCCAAAACTCGTGAATAAGAGATCGAAGTAACGTTCACGGTTGACAAATGTTTGAGCGCAAATGTTGGCGCATCCGACTGGCACTATTCTCGGAACGTTTTATTATTAGTCGTTCAACAAGGTGGATATTCAGAATGAACGGTCAAACATCGCCGAATAGTTTCGAAATCGACCTCGCTTAGCGCAACAGAAACAGAAATCTCTCTCGATATCGCGAATACGATAGTCTCGACGAGAAATCGGAATCCCCCTTTTGGCGACCTTGCCGAGGAAAGGTCACAACGGAGAGAACCGATTTTGACGCCGGAACGAATCGATTTCATTAGCATTCACGCGCGGAGTCTGCCGCGTATGCAGAACGCGGGTTTTCCGCCTTCCACTAGAATCCGGCTTCGTGCGTTTGCCTTTCGCGTCTTGCATTGTCGGGAATTTGATATTTTTTTCGAAAAAATGAGTATAGTTAACGCGGTAGTAAATAAAACTATAAACATCGGGCTCCGAAGGTGCTCGACGGGTTTTCGTACTGCTATGCGGTGTTTAAACTAGACAAGCGACTAGATAAAGTACTCTGTAAATTTTTCTCCGTTAACTAATCTCCTGACAGTCATATTGGCAATGAGGTTTGACGACACGAAGTTAACTACACCGAGAACCAAATTTTGTTGAATCAATTAAATATGCATTCCTATGCTGTCAAGAACACATTTTGACAATTCTATGACAGTCTTCGATTCAATTCAAATTTCATTCAAATGATTTTTTTTCGCTTTACAGTCTCGTTTTGACAATAAAGGAATGCATATGTATTAGATTCAACAAAATTTTGTTGTTAATTTTATTTTTCGACTCTACTATTTGGTTAACCTCATTTTCGCCTAAAAAGAAAAAATCACGAGGGAGATTTATCGGTCCAAGATCGACCAAGTAAATAACATTCGCTCTTGTTTTGAAAAAAAAAAAAGAGGAGTATCGCACCCCGCGGTCCAGATCGCCTTGGCTCACATTCGGTCCGATTCGCGGTAAGGTGAAACCAAGGTGTTCCTTTGAAAAGAACAGCCTTCGTTGAAATGGCGGATATAATAATTGACGAACGTTCATTTGTATGAGAATTTGGATTTTTATCGATCGCGTTGCTTATCGCGATCGTTTCATTGCTGATTTGTCGCATACTAAAAAAAATTAAGGTAACAGTCATTTTCCAATTACTGTACAAAAAATTAAATTCAATAGAGTGATCATTTTTAGTTCAATTATAATTGTATGAAAATGACAAGTATCCCCTTCATTTCGGAGTGCATTTCGGAAACATTAACGATAATTCCAAAAATTTGTTGTATTTCATTTGTATAAACATTTTCATAAAAAAATTTCTGATTTCATTGGAATAGTTATTTGATATATTTAAATGAAAGTTGCGAAATCGACTGTGAAGCACGTAACGTTTCACGATCGCACCCCAAGGACTCCCGAGACCTTCGACATTACGCGACTGCCCGGAGCGAGAGACAATGTCAATCGAGATGAGTTTATGAAATCCCGAGACCTGGTTATACAATCGGCGATTTTACGGCGCCATTTTTTTTATCATTCGAAAGCCCCGGGGAACAAATGAAATAAAAAAGTAGTAAAGTTGACAAAGTTGGAGAAGGAGTGAAAAAAAAAAGGAAGAGGCGTGTAGACGCTCGAGCGAATTACAGTCGCGTGTCCAACTCGGTTTCGATCGATAAAAAAGATAAGAAACCCGAAGAATAATAAGAGAGGAACGAAATCGCGAGAAGTGAAATTATCACGTTCGCTCGTAGAGTGGAAAGGTCACCGGTGTGTTATTATATCGCGAATTAATTAATCGGCCGGCATGAATGAACGATCGATTCATCTCGCGCTTTCCTATTCCTTTTTTCACGACGCTATTCGTCATTGTTGTTGTCAATTCCGCGAGGAGTTCTCGATAACGAAAGGAAATTACGCAGCGAAAGATGTATACCGCTTCCCGTCGGCTCTTCTCTTCATTTTTCTTTTTTTCTCCATTCGTCGAGCAATATCACTGGCCTTGCATATCTCGCGGAGCGAACCCGAGTGAAACGCGGAGGGATCTCGTCGCGTTATCGCGCATTCGTCGCGGGAATCGTTCATTCGTGATTCGCATTCCCGATTCGGGAAAACGTCTTCCGGAAAAAATGGAGAATCGCAAAAAGTAACCTGCGATTTGAGCTAATCGCGGCAAAGTGATTCAGATTAGAGCTATCTCGTTAATTGCAGCTCTCTTAAAATTAATCGCTATACGAATTGAATGTTCCAGGCGTGTAATCATGGATGTGTCACTTAAAAGTGCACCAAACAGAGTGCATTTTTTCGAGCGTATAATTGCAAGGTATCGGTGCAATGATTTACTCATGGAATCAATGACCATAAGGAAAATAAACCGAGCCGTGAAAATTCGTCAACAATAAACAATCGAACGCCAACGCATGTATAAATAAAATGTACTCAATATTTATCTGCACATGTTCGAATAAATATTCAATTTGCTGAACAGAATGATTAAAGCAGATATATTCATTTCTATATCTTAAAATAAATATCAAGTAGCATCAACAAATTTTTTTCAGTACATTTTCTCGATAAGGATATTATCGGGAGACGAGGAGCGAGATGGACAAGCGGGAAAACGCGTTAAGCGTGTACCGGAAAAACTCTCGTGTCCAGATTTAATGTACAAAACCGGTAAAGTGCGTTTCACAAGTCCGGTCTAATTGCAGGGGTTAGAGATATCTCGCCTCATCGGCATCCACGAGCGCGCGTGCGCTGCCTCTGGAAAAAGCTCGGACCGCAACAAAAAAAAAAATGCGCAAGGAGGGACGATACGAAACCCGACAGTTGTAAAATTTTAACGAATTAGCGACGAGTTTTTGCAAGATCGTCAGCGCTAAGATCGCGATCCTTCGCGTATTTATGTTATTAACGCGAGATGGGTTTTAATTGCGGTGCTCGCGAGAACGAGAAAAAAAAGATTCTTAATCGACTCTCGGAGAATAGCGCGGAAAAAATTCTCCAATATCCGGAATTTCGTGAAAAGGAGTAGACAGGAATCGAGAGGAGAATCGCGAAAACGAGATCTCGTGTTTTTCGTTCCTTTTTCGCGCAATCGAGCACGTACGAGCGCGGAAAAACTAAACTGTAATTTTTATCACGTAACGAGCCGATTGTTTCATAACGTTCACACTGCGATGACACGTGTTTTCGCATACCGGCTCGCGCTATACGGCGGTTGAGCAATTCCGCCCGTCGACGGGATCGACTGTAACGTAGAAATCGATACTCGATTTCTCGCGGCTGGCTCGCTTCCGGTTCACGAAAATTCCCAAATCGCTGTTTTTCCCATTTTCGACTGGAACCGATTGGAAAATTATAACATCGAAAATTACTATTATAGGTCCGAATAAATATTTCCGGTTGCGAAAAACTGGTAATTGAGGCCCGAGATGTTCTCGAGGCAATTTTCTTTTCACATTTCGAGGTTAAACCTGTCAAAAAAATCGGCCGCTTTCACCGCGTGCCTTATCAGTTCGGTGAACTTTAACACTAGAGTCCGACTCGGGCGTTCTCGCGTGTGCTCCGTTGAAATTGTGCAATCGCGAACGATCGCTCGACGATTCAACGACGTTTGAAAATTGCACGCCTAGCGGCGGCTCCCTTCACGTCCGTTTTGTTTATTATCGTTATTAGCTATTTTCGCTTATTTCTATTCAGAAAGAGTTCGCTTTACGAACGTCATCGTTTTATCGACAACCACCAAGCGAATACACGGAACGATTCGAGATCGAAGGAAGATTGTTTACGAATCGAACTCTGAGAATTTCGTGCGAGAAGAAAATAAGGACTCGTATGAATACTTATGTGTATATGTATACAGTGATGTTTGAGTATACTCACTTTTGAATTGCTGTAATGGTATTGAGGACTTCATAGTTGCGACCTGGTAGCTCCTATCGTGTCTCGATACCTGTATTCGGCCGCCACAACACTAACGTCCCTAAAATGTTAAAATAATTTTTATTTGTATATACAAATACTGTACGTGGTACTTAGATTTTAATTTTCGTAATTAAACGAAAATTAATAAAATAATATTTATAATCGATTAGAGTTTTTGAACCGTATATCACATTTCTTTGTTGATTATTATACTGGAAAAAATTTTGTTGAAGATATTTGATATTTATTTGAGAATAGAAATAAATATTTAATTCGATATAATGAATTATTGATAGTATCTGCAATTTAAACAATTATTTTGTCTAGGGAATAAAATATTTATTTCAACGTATGCAAATAAATATTGAATACATTCAACAAAATTTTCAGTGTATTTTTAGTTTCGTGCAAACGACAAATCGATAAAACTAAAATTCTGAGAGTTCATCTCGCACTTTTGACTCGTCGAATACCGGAATATCTCATTGAACTCAGGGAACACTCGAGCGCTTGGTACGGATCAGATCGGGAAATCTACTGAGAGCGCGAGTCAACGAGCGCAAAATTGTCGAGGCGAAGACGCATCGCTCGCTCAAAATTAGCAATGCTAATTGCAAACGTTCGACGGTCAGGAAATATTAATACAGACGACGGTACGAGGGAGGAGGAGGAGAGATCGTTAGGGTGGGACCGATATCGTTTATTTCATACTCGTATTGATTTTTGGCACCAAGTGACAGCTACCTACGAGCTGCCAATGCAATTTTTACGCGCAATCGTTACGCAGTTAAATTCAAATCGAGGATGCCCGTAATTTTTTCTTTCGCAATTATTATCGCTACCAGTTTCGAATTTCTACGATATTTTTGCAATAAATAGAATCTCGATTTGTCGATAAAGATAAGACAATCGATTTTTCGCAATCCGAGAAACGTTTCACGGGAAGATTTCGCATATACGTCTTTATCCATCCCACGGCCGAGTTACGGATTAGCATTGTAAATCGCGTCACGTAGAGATCGAGCGGTTCAATGTAAATCGCTCGTAAAGACACACACGTTCGTGTCCGAGTGCTGTACTTGAATGGTGCCTATTAAAAGATAACGAATAACACCTATTAGAGACCTCGACGATTGGATGTCGAATGCATCAATCGGTCGGAAGATCGAAATGTCGATCGAACGTTTCGCTTACGTCGCCTATCGATCGGTTCCTCGATCCTCATTAGTGGGAGAAAATTGCTTCATTTTGCGACGAGAGACAATTCGATATTAGCTTGTTACTTCATATTTTTTTATTTCTTCCTTTAATATTTTTCATCTATCAAATTAATAGTCTATTTTATATCTATGTCTCATCTATACTTTTTTGTAGAAATTGTTCTCCCTCGAAAAATCGTACCTATTTTTTCAAAAAATTTTCAAAAATTAAACAATATTGATATTTATGCAAAATATTCAATCGTTCATCTTCGGAGCTCCGATTAATTTTCAATGTCAACTCAGTATTGCGCCTATTTACACATTCAACTTGTACGATAGACCGATATCATAATTTACTGCCAATCGAGGTACGTCGTTATATATTTTATTGTATCGCGTTGTACCGCGAGTCACTGTCTTGGGCCATTGACCACTCGCGATTCGACATTTCGCACTCGGACGACGATTAGTCGTCTTATCGCCTCGTTTTGCTAATCTTTGTCGCTAAATTTACGAGTTTATTCTTTCAGCCTGTTGACGCTTTCGGCAATTTCGATTGTCCGTGGAAGAAACAACCGGAGTGCGATTTTTGTCGCACGTAGGATGACCTCGTGCCTTGGTCAACATTCTTTTTTCTGCATTTTTTCTCTCCACTCGGGCCTTCCTCGCCGGGCGACGACGACAGTACGCTGATAAATTACTCGCGCTCGCGAACGCGACTCGAAAAAATCGATGAAATTCAAATCGCCAATTTCGTTTTCTTATCGTTGTTTTCTGTATTTTTTTTTCTCTCCTCTCGCGGTTTTTTCGAACCCCTCACCATTAATTATTCCCATTATTCGTAACACTTTAAGATTTTTTTCCAATCAACGAGTCTCGAAAAACAGAGTTCTAGAAACGTTCGTCGCATGCGACATTGAGATATCGCGGGGCTAGATAGTTCATTGATTCGCGAGAGTGTGCCAATACGAAATCGTGACTAACGCAAAACTGTGGAGTCTTCTCGAAGATCAAAGGTCCCGAGGAACGAAATCTGCCGAGATAAGTGAATTTTTCTGCGATTCCTAACCTTGATTTGTCGCTTGAAAAATTTCTTATTTATCGAGAGACGTTCATCGACTCGCTCTCGACACTCTTCAACCGAAACAATGTGCAATTGTTATAGTTGGCTGTAACAAGATTTCATTGTACTCGAACGAACTACTGGCAAAGTTCACTGTAACGGATGTATTACGAATTCGCTATAACGAGGTCTTGTTTTTGACGGTGAAAAAATTTAACGATCGATCAAACATCTTCCATCAATATTGATGATGAATTCATAACGAGAAAAACCAATTTTCCACTAATAGGAAGTTGAAGCGATTGGAGTCGATGCTTTTATAGCTCGTATTATTCAAATTTTACCTCGCTCTCCGTTACGCGTTGAACTTTTATTCGTCTAGACGACGATCTTTGCACGCCTAGACTATTAATATTTTGCCCGATTGTGCAATACGAAGATTCACGCTCGTGAAAGACTCTCATGCATTACGAACTGTTGACCGATCGATCTTCGACTCCCACGATTTTTCACGTAACACCCGATGAAATTCCGTGAGAGTATCGTTTTTGTTACCTGCGGGGTTCGGTGACTTTAACGCGCGCGCGAGAAACTCATTCTATTGAAGATCGAATCTGTTCTTACCGAGTTTCGTTACACTCTTTTTGTACTCGTGCGTTCATAAAAAACGATGATAGTTTGTTAAGAATGATTTCAATCCCGTACGATTTGAAATAATTTCTCCATTTAGAGATACATTTTTGTGCCCAGGAAGTTTAATTTTGTGTAAATATAACTACAACGAAACTGTTCCGTTACAGTGAACCACTTGGCAATTTCCGTTCAAAATATTATCCGAAACAAGAAGCATTTTTTCAGAAATCAAGTTGTTTGAAAATACCCGCAAGTGGCCTAAACAACAATACGAAGCAAAAGATTTCATACCTCTCGATCGTAATTTTTCGCATATCGTTGAATTTTACGATCGAGTCATCTCGATCGTAAAATCCTGGTCAGATCCCAAAATGATAATAATCCGTTAGCTTTGCAGAGTGCTCATATTTTTTACGACTTCTGCTATCGCGAAACCTAGTAAAGCGGTAATTGGACCGCTTTTTGAACTAATTAGATTACCAAATGAGAATCGTACGAGAAAAAAGATTATGTAGAGAGGTTTTTTCCCATTGCAAATATCGGATTTTTCGAAATAATGAAAATAAAAGTACACGAAGAAATAGGGATACAATCGCTTCGATTGACAAAGCGCTTCCCCTCTAATTCCCAACTCTCAAAAATTAAAATAGTGAAAACCTCACTTTTTGAGACAGTGACACCTCAATTCACTAACAATTAGTGAGAATTTCACTATTTCACTACCGAAATAGTGAAATGTGAAATATACTTCACTGTCAAAATAGTGACTTTTCACTATTTCAATTAATTAATAGTCACTATTTAGCAGTGGTATACTTTTAACTATTTTAAGCAGTGAATATTCACTACTAAATAGTTATTTTTCACTATTTTAATTTTAGAGAGAAGAAGAGAGACGGAAAAGTTCGTCGTGGGAGAAAAAAAGAGATTTCCATTTATGCATTTTTATATATTGGGAGATACGGGTATCTCTCATAAAAAATAATAATAAAACTGGCGATCGAGGCTAAGCCCTGATCTTCAAAATCGTCTCTCCCAAAAAAGCGATAATCCGCGCAATTACTAGCCCAGAAATATGACAGCCATTATAATAAATAATTTTCGTAGCGCACTGCGAAGATGGATGAATATTCATGATCGCCGAAGCGGAAATATCCCGACTTCGGAGTTCAAAGATGAACTTGGAAGGAAAGATTTTTTCACCACGCGAGAACTTGCACGTGATCGGTTTTTGGGCCACACACGCGAGCGAATTTGTCGGCGTGCTTCTGTGAAATTGGGCGTTTTGCCGTCGCAAGCGAAATTCTTCCGCAACACACTTCCGAGTCGGCGCGTAAACAATTCGCGAGAGCCAGGAAGGAAACTTATTGTGTCCTTACGCTCGTGTCGACCTGTGTCGATACGTACCTCCGGGTGTACTTCCCTGCGAACTCGCGCACCACTGGAAACTCTCCGTTCAGTCGGGTGAGAGAAAAAGTTCCTCTTTTTCCTCGACCTTTGCACGGCTCGAGTAAAAAGAGTCACGTGTCTCGAGATTACCGGAACACGCGAGAACCGATTTTCCGTACGATCCTCGGAAAATGGGGAAAAAATTTCATAAGTCACGATTCGGAGCCCGCAGCGAAATTTTTTTCTCCTACTCGATTCGTTATATCCACTTTGCGCCTCGAGGTGTGTGTATCCTCTTGGTTTCTCGCGCGCACGTTACAGGTTATTACGTCGACGGTTTTTCTCGTGTCAATGAGTGCGCGAGAGCGGCCCGAGTCTGCTTTATACCGTCGGGGCCTAACCCCCGTGCGCGTCCGTGAGTGCCGCGAGAGCGAAAATTCTCCTCCTCCTCCTTCTACTTCTTCCTTCTTTCGCGCGAGCTCGAGTAACAGGTCTCGCGAATTCTGACGGAATCGGTTAACCGGCTGTTACCTATATAAATGAATAAATAGACGAATTATTATGTGCGATGAAAACAAGTCTTGTGCAGTATCTTTGCTATTCTAGTATCGTTGCTTCCTTTTGTTAACGATTGTTCATATTACGCGGTAAAATCGCATTCGTGCGTAAAATTAATCCTATACCGATTGAGAAGAAAATTAAATTTAAATTTGTAGGAATACACAATAGCAACTTTTATCCCTATAGAAAGGAATATTAATTTATGCTTATAAATATAAAGATAGTATAAATTTAAGAACTCGTACAGAAATCTACTCGAACATGGAAATAAATTCTACGAAATTTACATTCGTATATCAGCAATACGATACATAGCATACATATTGTTTGGGCTCCGAAGATTCCAAATTTTCACTTTATAAGTAGAAAATTTCATTTCTCGTAACGCCGAATATATTTTTGTTTTTCGATATTGTTTGTATCGAAAGTAAAAAAAAAATAAACTTAGACGCAAACGAGCTCCATAATATTTACTCCGTCTTATCGATTTTTCTGTCCGTCTAGCCGATCCTACATCCTCTCAGACGATTGTAAGAATCCAACAACTTTCTTTCCCGATTCGGCTCGGTTCGACGCGATTCAACGTCCCGGGTACGATTTTGAAACCGCTTTGAATCGATGACTTCGTTAATATTCAGTATATTATTGGACGAGGAGGAGGGGGGAGTCTGAGTACTTTTCCCCTTTCTCTCCTGACGCATCTCTCACGATTCAGAAAAATCGATAAACTATTCCGAAAACGCGCGGCCTTGACTTTTTCGCCCGGGGAAAATTCTCGCGCGAGCGCGCGGAATTCAGTGTTGTATAAGCCCGCGCCGTAATAGCGCCAGATATTACGAAGTTTAGAAACCGAGAAACAAAATCGACTGGCTGCTCGATCTCTTTTTTTTTCGCTTATCGCGAGCCGATTATGCGTCTCGCTGATACTGCGTCAAAATCGAGATCCCTCGATATTTATAACTAATGCGACATTGTGAATCTCGCTTTTTTTTGCAACGCTTAGACTACTCCAAACGATATGTAATTGCTTCTGGCAGATCTGCTCCCGTCACAGTCCGAGATAACAGTTTTATTTTTACGATAATAATAATACTATCCGAGCGAGCGTTTCGTCACGTAAACATAAATTTTCTGAAAAAATCGAGAGAGAAAAAAGTCGCCTGATGGGCAATTACGAATAAATAAAATACAAGCACGTGCGATTTTAATACGTGACTGATAATTGGACGATTCCGTGGAACGCGATATGCTTATCCTTTATCGCCAAATCGCCTCTTTTTAATACAAATTCGTACTTATCGTTTAAACGTATTCGTGTATTACATCATAGAACGCGCGAACTCTCGACGGCCCACACGCCGCTCCTCAACGATCCGTACGCTACTTCAGGTACACATCCCTTTTTTTCCACTTTCCTATTCTCCTTTTTTCCTCGATCTATCAATGTCGCATTCGTTAAAACGGAATTACGAATAGCGCTGGCAATTATCGATAATGAATTTCGTACCCTGCCGACGGTCCGATGTCGTCCACCCGACGTGACGTCAATGTTTAGAGGCGCGCACCGAGGTCACCGAGTCTAGGTCGGAGGATAGACCACGATTTGTATCGAGACGTCGAGAATCGTAGATGGAAAAATTCATCTCGAGAAATTATCGTGACATGCGGCAACGATGATGGCCCAGCTCCGAAAGGAGACATCAATGAACTTTTTCCGGAGGCACCTGAAATCAATTAAAACCTTTAGTGACCTTCGAGATTATTTCTTAAGAACACCCAGGAGGATATAAGAGTCGAAAAATAAAACCTAATTCAGACCCTAATTTTTTGATGTGTAAAAATACCGACAAAATGATTTTGTCATTTTTTATCTACTTTGACCTCATTTTGTTCTACACTCTTCAAAAAATCAAAGGAACAATTACCATCTTCAAGTGGATATATAATAATCAAATTCAATCGATTAAGTGATCACTTCAAAATTCGAATCTTTCTAGTTAAAATAATCAGCTGCTCGATTCGATGATTCTTGTTAGTCGAGGTACAAAAGACTTTGACCGGGCATCGATGATCTGATTATGGGTCAATTTTTGCATAATAGGTTTCAATTAGGTCAAAATTCAACAAATTCTGTTTTACCCTCCCTTTAGGTTCTGAACTGGTCTTATTTTTCGACTCAGGGATGTGCCGGTGCTAACCTTGATCTATACTCATGTTTATTGTTCCGACTTTTCCCAGAAGCATTCAGCATCGGTGGATCTAAACGGTCCACCTTGTGTAACCGTGTCAAGTGTGTTTATTGAGTGGAATATCGATGAGCTGCTAGGAGGAAAAAAATCACTCCACTCTCGCGCGTAAATTTCGGGGCTTCCTTATCTGCCACTCTTATCGCTTTTATTCAAATGAAATTTGTCTGTCCTAAATATTCGCAGGGTTTAGTCTCATAGCGGGTAGCGAAATTCCGTTGGATCTATGGGAAGCGAAGGATGTTAAAGGACCCCCCGATGGGACTATTCCAGCAATGACATAACCTACAAGTAAATAAGCCTCGATAATCGAGCTCGGTGACGTCAAGGTCGCGGTGTCATCGACAGCGTCGGCAAACCCGAAGTACACAACGTCTCGATCTTACCGAGTCCCTTTCTTTTGATTCCAGCGTGGTCCAGACTCTTTTTTTTCTTGTTGAGAAACGATCCGATCGATCATCGCGAGACCTTCCCCGTCTCGATTCATCGACTGATGATTCCGAAGGCCGGATGGAATTCGAAAATCCTGAAAGAGTAATCGATGATATTTTAAAAAGCACCGGAAGAGGGTTAACAAATTTTTAATTAAACCGTCAACGTCGAATTTCGTGATTTGTCGCCCCGGTCATAAGTCTCTTGTCCTTTCGCTCGAGTATGCGACACGATAAATCCTTCGACGAAATTATAAAAATTATTGCGCGTTTCGCGCGCGTGGTGTCAAAAATCGCGTGTTTGTCCTTTTTTGTTCCTTTTTTTTATTTTGCCGAGAGATCGACGAAAGAAACAAACGTGACTCACATGAACAAAAATGCGAAAACCTAAGAATTCCTTTATATGACGAATTTTCTATTTTTATTATAATGAGTTTATTGATTCAAGATTCCCAATAATATTTCTTAACCTACATTGCCCTAACCTGCGCGACGAGGTTAGGTTACCTTGATCCGTTGATTACTACAAAATGCTACTGTAATATGAATATTTCGTAGAAACGACTCACATTTTTCTCAGCTATTCACTACTCAGATTATTCATCCATTATTCTCTCCTTTTTCCTGTCACACTTTGCATATTACATTTTGCTTTCGTACGCTGCTGACGGATGACCCTCAAAAAAAATCGCGTATGACGTACTGGCGCAAAAAAGAGGATTAGTGGATTTCCTCGAACGTAAACGATTATTGACGAAATTTCGCTCTCTAGACTGTCCCAAACTCTTTATCCCTCTCTCTCTCTTTCTCGCATCTTCCGGGTCAAAACTGACAATTCGAAAAATTGCGCTCGCTAATTAATTTGAATTACAAGGCAATCTAGATTTCATTTCGACTCAAATGTAAATGTCCATAGAGAGTTATAACTTCAAAATACCGATTTGGTATAATCTCGATGCTGGCTTTTTATATCGTCGCGATAAAATAAAATTAAAGGCAGAGGTTTTTTCGTTTCTTCGATCATTACGTAAATATTCCACGGCGATATATTACGTAAAATGGGAATAATATTTTGAATAGAATCGATAATAAATCGATCGTTATTTTTTTACGGCAATTCCCAATTATCGGCTATCTCCCAGTTTCCGTTAACAAAAGTTTTTCTCCGAAATACCTATCTTACGATCTCTGACGATTCGACAAAAAAAACTCAGAGCGGTAATGGCGGCTACGTCAGAATTCGGACTCGAACTTTTAGGGTATGACGTGACGTTAGTCGCGTGTGGAACTGTTAACAATGATTTCAAAGAACGCCCGAAAATTGAAAATGTCAAACGTGGGGAAATTTTGGCACGTAGCGACGTTTTCGTGAGGTTTATGTATTTACGAGCCGATATCGGGAAGTCGATTTCGAGAATCGGTTTATGAGCTCGAGAGATCGACATTGATCGCGCGCGTGTCAAGAAAAAAAGCCAGTCGGTGCAGGCGGAATGCCGAGTTGCATAAAACCCGACTTGCAATTAAGAACGACTTTTCCGCGGTAGCCAATAAGCCAGAATACCGATCAATGCTCGAATAGCAATTAGGAGGTCAACGGCACGGCAAAAACCCGTTGCGGTGTGGGTTTACTTTTATATTCATCTCACTCAAACTGAACGCTTTCACGCGTTGGGTCTATCGATTATCGCGAAAATTTATATCGATCATCGACTTTTACCGACCGAGGATACCCAACATCCCTAATACGAGCTTATGCGTGATTTCATTTATTCAAGTGATTCAAATGCTTTTCAAAATTCACGTTTATCGTGTCGCGTGATAATAGCCGATGAGATAATTAGCAGACGTAAGAAATACGTAACGATTGAGTTTACGTGAATTCGTACTCACCCATCGACATAATCACCATTGTTATCGAGTCAGTGTTTTCGTTTCTCGTCCTCGACACTCCGAACTCTTTACAGAGCGTCAATTATCCTCCTTACTCATCTCGCCTCATTGCTCGCCCGCAAGAACTATTGAATTTAATGTATTGCAATTAAAACGGAGAAAAAAATCGCTCGACAACGCCGTAACTCACACTGTGTCTCGAGTGTGCAAATAACGAAAAGAAAAAGAAAACGATATTACTACGAAAACACGTGTAATATTGCATCGTATGCACCGAGAGTCACGTGAGAGGTTAATGAAGAATCCTCGATCTCATTGAACTAGCGCCGATCGGGAATTTATTAATTGCAATGCCTCTCTATCTTGTGAATATTCACGCAGAACTTCCAACGATGACACCGCGAAATGATCTCATTTCTTCGTGTTATCTCGCCCCCCCCCCCCCCGTCATTTTCGAGTGATCTCATTTTTCTGCTTTTTGTAATTCCTTACCGGTCTTGAGGTGCAAAAACGTAGTTCGGAATGTTCGGACTGCTGTAAAAGAAGTTTAGGTTACTTTATTCGAGGTTAGGACTCGCTAACGTAAATTAAACGATTTCTGGTTTTCGTTCGGTGGAACCTCCAAAAAACTAAACTCTCCTGCTCGTAAATTCAAATTCGGAGTAAGCAAAAAACCGATTCGGAAAAAAATCTCACACAATTCTCGCGATTATCGTTAACCGGAAGATACGTGGTCGGGGTTCTCGCGAAGAGGACTCTCGGCTGTACACTTAACGCCGTGAATTTTTCATCAATATTTATAAACGACGACTCTCGGGCTACTCCTTGACGACACAGACAGTTTCTTACCCCGTGAGATTAACATTTTATAGACTACCGTGACGTTTTGTTATATATACGCGGCTTTTCGAGTGACACGTGCCGAATGACGAAATAGAGTCGCGAGCAAAAACCGATCACCGCAAAGACGATATTGTTCAGAAAATAACCATCTCGTGCGAATACGAAAAACGAGCTAATCCTTGATAAAAAACAACCCCATCGGAGAAGAAGAATGAAAAAATCATTATTATCATTTTAACGAATTCATACGGAACGAAAGAATATTTGGAGTAGGAATTTATGCGATTACCAGGAAAGCGATAATTCATGGCAGCGTCCATTCGGTCACTATTTTGCGTGAATGGTCAAAAGTGGAAAGCTTGATCAATGTCGAGGTATCGCGCGACTTGTTTTGTTGATTCTGAGACACGTGCCGATGTGTGACGTTAACTGTATGTATCAGAGGATCGTTTACCCGGGTTTTCGTGGAACACGAATCTGATGTGCGAATAAAAAAATTGTAAAAAAAAACCGAACACAGTAGCCCCTTGTAAACAGTATTGATTTTCTCTGTTTCGCTTTTTTTCGTGGACGTTTGTTCGCTCGTTCTTCGAGCGATTCCTCGTTGACCATTCCCAACGTCAATGGCAATTTGGCAAAAAGCGTGTTTGGTTTTAATAGAAAACGATCCTGTAATTGCGGGTCGTGTCGGGGTCCCCGGTAAAGTCTCGACGTTACCGTCATAGACGATGCAAATCGTTCATCGCGAGTGCATCGCGAAATGCATTTCTTCTTTATTCAATTTTTTTTCTCTCGTATTTCGCTCGTTGGATACTTCCGATTCTAATTTCGAGTCGCTCGCTTAAGGGTTTCCTCGTAAATCGTACAACGAAGCTGCCATGATTAGCATGAAGAATGAAGAAAAAAATATTTCCTCCGTACTACTTTCTTACGAATTGTTTACCGCACGTCAGACGATTGACGCGTCGATCGTAAAAGACGTGGATCCGTTATCTATCCGTGTTGGGAAACCGAAAGAAAATTGCTAAAGAGTGGAAAAAAAAGTAGTGTCTATCAACAATCAGCGAACGTCATCCACATCGTCCGATAAACATATTTTTCGGTACCTGTGATGCGCGTCCTTCGGTTTCATTAATTCTCGAGGATCCACTGTTGTTTCTTTTTTTTTCTTCCGTCGCTTCATTGTCTTATTTGCATGATTGAATGTGACGTATTGAACGACTTCTGGCTTGACAAACTGGGACGGGGTCATCGATTAATTGAGTCTACATTTCGTCCTTTTCCTGTTAATGTCGAACACGTAACAATGTTAAGGCTGGATCGAGTTCAACTTGAATTTTGCTCCGTTTACCATGGTGAGTTTTCTGTATTTCCCTATTTGTGAAGTTATTCATTCAGTTAAGTAAAGTAATTTATAAAATAATCGAATGAAATTTTGTTAATAAAAAGTTTATAACGAGTGTTTGGAATTTCAAGAACTGACGTACTTACGATGATTCTTCTAAACAAAGATGTAAATATCCAAATTTGTATTATTGTATTAGATATATGGTAACATAAGAGATGATTTTGCGATGTCTAAATTGATAAAACAAAAAGAAACGCGTCGAACAACTTTTAATATCTATTTTTATTGAAATTCTATTTATTATTATTATTAAAGATGCAGGGAACTACAAGTGATAATGCAGAATGCAGGTTAAATTTTTACATAGATGGTAGTTTAATAACGAATGCAGCCTATAGATGTCACTACCATTTTTCCGTTTTTTGCTGATTGGTGCAGTATTCACGTGTGTGACAACTTCCTGTTTCTTAAATGCGAACTGTCAGCGGCTGCAGTCAGAATGCTGTATTGGTAGAGTTTTTGAAAAGTATGGTGTACTTTTTATATGCTCAGGAATTGTCAGATAAAAAGTGAACATTATTTATTCTACATGGTTTGGTGTTCGACAAAAGGAGGGGATAATTGAAGACCAAAATGAAATAAAACAAAAATTTGTTACCATTTTTGTTAATGTAATTGTTTATTAAGATCTGTACAACCTTAATTGATTTTTAATATATACTAATATATATTTATAACTAGCATATTAAGTTATTTTGAATAAAAAAATATTTTGAAACATTAGTTGGAAATTCAATATAATTATTCAACAGCTTGCTTCTTTTTGGATGGTTCATCCCTTGTATCGTTTCTATTCGACCTCTTGAATCCTCTTTGGGGTCCACCACGATTCTCTGAACAAACGTTGTAATACTCATCAAATATTTTCTCAAATGACTTTTGTTAGTTTAAAAGTTTACAATATGATCAGTAAACTTGAATATTTCAACTCAGCGAGATCCAGATAATCTCTCAGTATTAGCATGGCAAGTCATCATTTGAATTATAATTAAAGGTTAGTATAGATATTACTGCAGAATTTTTCTATTTAATTACAAATCGATGTTATAAAGTTTTTTGTAATTTAATAAAATATATATATAGTCGGTATTAAAAAACACAAATAAAACAATAAAATGACATATTATAATTCTTTATGATTTATCATTTGATAAAATGAAAATTAAAAATTAAAAATTAGTCAGTGATAGTTAGCGTCAGTTAATTAGTTAGGGATTAGTCATTACAAGTGTAAATTTTTAAGTATTTCAGTAATTAGTAGTAATTATTAGGTAGTAATTATTTAGTAGCAGGAATTCCGTAGTAACTATTAAATTATCCTATGAAAGCGGTTAGAAAAACTGGATTACACTTGTTTTCACCTACAGTAATATCTTATACTCTAATATTTAATCTAGTTTAAAATTGGTTTAATCAAAATTTTTCGATTCTTACGCTTCCTTCTTCCTCTTTGAGATGATTTTTGTTTTGTAGCTGACATTTTTTCTAGAGTTTTTGCAAGGTATTTCTCTTCCTCTTCTCCTTCGAGTACCCTAAATTCAATGTCTTTGCCATCGCAAGAAAGCTGTAAATGATAATCTCTTTTAAGAAATATGCAATTTTAATTACAGTATTTATTTAAAAACATTGTATATACTTTGCCATCAGTCAATTTCTCATAGAGAACTTTAGCGGTATTCTCTTCTTGCAATCGGATATATCCTTCAGCGCTACCTTTGCTGAAGTCGAGGAAAGCAATATTGACATCCAATTTCTCTACACATTCTTTAATACTTTCCCGTGTGGATTCCTCTGATACATTTGTCATATGAAGAAGAGTACCTTTTGGTAACTCTTTGCTCTCTGGTTTGTTTTCTTTCACTGTGCCAGCTGATTTCAGTTTCCTACGTGCTGCAATTTCTTCTTCTTTTTCTTTAGAGTAATCGGCGCTGAAAATTATAAAATTTCAATTTGAATATTTTTGCCACTTCACTTATAAAAGTTACACTGAATAATAAAAAAGTATACATACGACCACTTTCTCAGCAATTCTGTTCCTTCGTATACAACTTTTTCTCTTTCCATAAATGCTTTAGCATCTTCAAGAGTTTTGAACTGAACGAATACTGATCCTTTGAATTCGTGTGTTTTCTGTTTGCTAATATATCTTCTCATCTGTAATTATGAATTTTTCTCTTAAAATACAAAAGGAATTTGCATATTTTGTTAACTACAGATTGACACTTACAATAATGTTTTCAAATGGTTCAAAATTGGAGAAAAACGATTTAAGTATTTCAATCGTCATTCCTTGTAATGGGAATCCTTTAAGATAAACGGTTTTGGCTTCTTGAGCCTTTCTGTAAGCTTCATCGAATACTGGTAAAGGATGATTTAACGAGCGACGGATTTTCTTACGGTCCTCAGATATTTCAACAAGCTCGCTTGACTCGAGAGCTTTCAAGATTGTGTCAACATTCGTAGATATGGATGCCAGTAACTTAAATTTCAACATTACATCCATAGGAATCCAGCCATCGTCAAGTTTCCTTTGGTCAGCAAGAAATTTATCTCTTTGTAGATTTACATCGCTGAAGTAAAACTAATTAAAAAGAACACATTATTACATACAGCATCGATATTTTCAAATTAACACAAGATTATTCTCCACAATTGAAATTTTAAAAAGTGAAAATTATTTTCGTAACTTACCTCGACTTGATCTCTAATTTTCTTCAGAAGATTTTCCGTAACTTCAGATCCATTTTCTACGGCTGTATTATCTACCGGTTTATTTTCATTAACCTCGTTAGAGGCATCATTTTTTGTTTCTTCGGGTTTATTGTTGTCTTGTGGACTTGCCATTTTCAAAACAAAATTATATCTTGTGAAATATGAATATCTATTCCTCAACTGAAAACAACGTTTTATTTGTAATTGAACACGAATGTGCTACGAAAAATAAACTTTATTTCTATCAACACCTAACACGTGCAACGGTTAGCTTGGTAAAGAAAATATAGAGATTCTTCTTCTCTGACTAACCTGACTTTCTGAAGCGTAATGGAAATTGGAAACGTTTGTACGTAACTGCCAACTAAAAACCTTAAAAACCCTGAATTCAATGAACCGTTATTCAGCAGTGCTGCCACTGCTGTTATAGTGGAAATTGTTACTTCCGGTTCCGTTGGTCATTTTCAAATAAACAATGCGTTAAATTGTTGAATTAGAATTAACTAATATAAGAACAATAAAAAAAAAAATAATTTATACAAAAATAATTTTATTTATAACAAACTATTTCAACAATGTATAAAAGTCTTCAAAACAAATTCTATTATAAATATTCAATAAGATTAACGAGTTGTAATAACTGGCACAATGAATAATTCATTCTGTTAACGCTGCGTCGGTTTCTTCGGGTATAAAACTTTTATTATCGTATCCGAACGGTCTTTGATTGGTATTCCGTATACCGGAACTATAGATGCCCGAGTGATTATTGCTCAGTCGTCGATTGAAACCATCTCCATTGTCGTAAAGACCATATGGATCAGTTTTTTTCAGCTGCGATTGTTTTCTCTTCTCAACTATACTAGCTCGCTGCCTGATGAACGCAGTCGAAACTCTACTTGGCAGTTTATTAGGTACAAGACCAGATAAACCTATGAAACAAAGAATATTATGAAACATTATGTAGCCAAGGAACAATAACGAACGGTTACCTGTTCTTTCCGACTCTTTGAGCTTCTGACGAAATACGCTTTTGAGATTACGAACCGTCTTACGAGGCTTTTCGATATCCTCGGTCAAATCGCGCAGAGTTTTTTGTCGCTTCGAAAGATCAACAACTTCGGGTCGATGAAGAAAATCTGGTTCGTCTGTAGCGCATTGTAGGCCTTCCGCTATGTTTTTCGCGTGTAATTCGAAAATCTCCTTCTCGGATTTAATAATCTGAAATTATAGATAACGAGGGAGTTATTTACTTCTAGTGTCAACATACGGCAATTAATTTCGAGCGTTTCTCACTTTTCTATTGCACCAGAGTGTCGTATTTGCCAAAAGATGGGAGAACGTATCGAAGCGATGTATCAACATTGCGATAAATTGTATACTCAGAATGAGTATGAAACCAGCGACGAACAAACAGCCAATTGGTTCCAGTTGCAAATAAATTCTTTCTATGTGAACCTGAAAAAGTATTTGATATCATTGATAAGAGATAAATGAAATATTTCCGATAATCGAGTAAATATTGCTCACGTCTCCTTCAAGATTACGGTAAGTAATTATGTATTTCATCCCTAGCGGCCAAGGGAAGTGAAGAATATCCTTGTTCAATTGCATCAAGAATACCGTCAGTACAAATAGCGCATTCAGCATAAAGAATTTTATAACATAACCATCTCGCAAATCTACCAATTGTTTCGTAATCTCTTTCTGTAAATTTGAAGAAAGAGAAAATTAATTTACACATTCCTTGATATTCATTTATTTTTGAAACATTAATTACCTGTTTTTCTGCGTTAGCCTCTTCGTCAATCGGCTCGAGGTGCTCTTTTATCAGATTTTTCCAAAATTCTTCTTCGTGATTTGTTAAGAAATCGACTTCACCCACCTTCATAGAATCGTCTTGAAGCCAGCAAGGGCTTACTAAAAAACTCGCTCGATTTCTTTGCGAAGCGACAGATATCTGAGTTTTCGCTTCGGACTGCGTGTCGCTGCTCTTGTAAGCGTGAGATATTCTACTGCCGTATATCTCATCCATATCTTTATCCTCCGATTTTTCTCCGAAATTTTCATTCAGATAAGGCTCTTGCGAATGAGATGGAATCGAGGCTTCTTGATGTTTCAAGAGCGGTGCGCTTTCTTCACCAGCATGCCTACATAAAAACAATTTAGTATCTTTAATACTATCTTAATACTAATCTATAAATAATCTTTAATCTTTAGTAATCTTTAAAAAAAAAAAATGAATGCAACGTCTTTTACTTGTCTAAAACATCTAAACGGGAATTGATGCGTAGCAGAGATTGGTGGATCTCGTCTAGACGTATTTCTTCTTTTGTTGGTGCGTCGTTCACACAGAAAAAACATTTGAACAAGCCGGCGAACGAAAATTCCAACGAGCCATTTTCTCTTTTCCGTAATTTTTCCATACTTATTAAACCAGTGGCTTTCTCGGTTTTCTGTTGTTCTTGTTGCTGTTGTTCTTGCTGCACCTGAATATAAAAATTTCAATTCAAACTTTCGTTCTATAAAATTTATGAAAATAATAAAACATACGTTTGGTGCCACTTTCGATTCTCGAGTTCCCCAAGTTACGTTATTAACATTGAATACCGAAAATATAGTGAGTATGAGGTACATGGATGGCACTGTTATATAATAAATAATACTGCAGAATAGACACGTCCATTCCTGAGGATGCATCAGACCAGCAGCGAGTAGCTGAAGAGCGACTACGAAAAACAGAAGACTGCTGGGAGCGTACCAACCGTCCTCTGTGATTTGCAACATTATGCCAACCAGTACGACGATCATGATCAATCCATAAACACCACTGATGATCCCAGCAACGATGAGCTTCAAAATATAAAATTCCACGTACATTTTTTGTACCGTTGGGCTTAACGAACAATTTTACCTGTACACGTTCTTTGAAGAAAATACAAAATCCAACAAAAATGCAGATGGGTATAAGATTGTACGCAAAACTGCTCCAATTGTCGATATGAAAGGTGGATACAAAGGCGCCAACCAACATGAGAAATATTGTACCAGGTCCAAGAATCGTGCTGCCTATACAATTAAAAGAGGAATAGTAAAAATAATAAAGTCGTAATTAATCATACGAACCCATTAGAATCCACTGGTAAAAGATGTAAGGAATCGAGATGTCGTTGTTCTTCTGTCTGGTTTCCCGAGCTGTGCTCAGAAGATCGAGAATGTTTGCCACTGTCGAGGGTATCCAACGTCGACGTTGAATGTAGAAATCTTTGAAACTCTCCGGAGCATGCGTATAGGCGTCACTGGCCGCCGAATATTCAACCTAACGACATATCCTAAAATGATTCTGTATCGAAGATCGATAAACCTGAATAAACTGTATAAATAAACCCAACACTCACACGGCATCCAATCTGAATCAACAAAGTGCACAGCCACCGGTCCTCTCCCTGATCGTACTGAACGTAATGTCGTGCTTCTGTCGATTCTGTCGCGTATTTCGCCATCACGTTTGGCTGCATCAGAGCTTTAGCGCGAAACATAGAGAAGCATCCGGGACTACAGAGGACGCAACCGATTATGTGTTCGGTTGATTTTTGCAACCAATGCCCAATGGCGTATTCAAATTTTTGGAACCATATCATTGGTCCTGAAAATTGCTCGTTAAAATTAGTCTCGTGCAGGTTCGTATTTTAAAATTTTATTACAAATATTTCTTACCGGTACCAACTGGATGTACACGGCCACACGCAGCGCCTAATTCTTTGTTAGCTTTCATCAAATCCAGCAGAACTTTCACCGCTGATGGATTAAAATCAATGTCACCGTCCAAGGTGAGAATGAATGTGTTTTCCGCAATTACGTTGATACGTTTTAAATCAATTGGCTGAGCTTTTAAACGATACCCAAGAAGGTAATACATGTACATCACCTAAATTTTGAAAACTTTTGTTAGAGATCCGTTCCTTAATCTATCGAGGGTTTACAAAGTTTACCGACTTGACTCCACCTCTTCCTGTGCCGAATTTTATTTTTATCCTTCAAATGTACGGTCATCATAGTGTCACCAGGTAAAGTCCAAACGAGTCTTCCGCCGTACGGCGTTGGATATTTTACCGGAGGTTTGTAAGCGAAGCCGCTATTGATTATAGCTTGTTCTACGATTTCCATAAAATTTTTCACATAGGAATTGGCTTGTGTTTCATTCTCCTCGTGCATACAAGCTTTCTTACAACCGTGCATACATTGAAACGCGTCGTCGAAAAAGATATGAGCTTTAAAAAAGAAGAGAACGTGTTACAGCTTTCTCGCTCGCAAACATCGACAAAAACCATTTATAATTACTCTCAAGCTCGTAATAATTCGACGTTCGGATTTTGTAAAAATTTTCCATAACAGAAGTCGAGCATTGGTCCCTGTCGAGTCTCAATATGCTGCCAACGAGCTCCCAAATTTCGGCCTTTTCCTCGTGCCACATTGTAGCGCATGCGTATATTCGCGTTGTGTGGTCCTTGCGTTTGATGGTGCTTCTCGCGTTATCCACCATAGCGGTCTAGAAAATATCGATTCGATTAAAATAAGGATATTCGATAATCGCGAACAAATTCACCTTTTTCTCTTCGTCCGTTTCGTCATCCTCCACGGTATCATCGTCGTGTTTACACCTGTTCAGGGTCAACGACTGATCCACGATAAGCGAATCGTAAGTCGGGGCGAAGAATATTTTCCGCACATGGGCCAATTTTCTATTCTCGCCTGTCCACACCTGCAATGTTATCCAGATTTGAGAGATCCATAAGCCAACCCAGAGCCAAGTACGCCAATTCGTGAGATAATCGATCTGCTCGTAATTTGGTTCGAGAAAGAACAAATAATCCGTCAGGCTGGTGCGGAAGATGCAGGGATCGATGAACCGCAAGTAGCAGACAGCCGAGAGAAATCCGATCGTGCCAGGAACCGCCAGAGCAATCGGTGTCGCGAAACTAAATTCTTGCATCTGAGTCTTGTATGAAAATTTCACTGTAATCAGATAAGAGTAACGAGTACGAGTGCATTATTTTCCTTCCACTCTATGTATATCGCAAGACCGGTACTTACCCATTTGATAAACTAACATCGCGCAAACTGCTTGAATCAATAAGACATAAAAAGGTATCGAGTAAGCGACGGGGTAAGAGTCTCGGCTGACCGGAACCAAGTCGGAGAGATAAGAATCCGCGGGTGACCACCAAGAAAACTTTGTTGTATTCGCGGTTACTATCATCGTGACGTTGTATCTATCAGATCCTAGACAATCGAAAAATATTTTCCAATCTACACCCTTAAGGTAAAATATCAACACTGCAGAACCCAGAAATGTAGCTATCCTGACTAAAGCGATCCATCCTTGATAGAGATCTCTGTATGGTGCAAGATTCTCTTTTATTTTTGCTAGAGCTCTAATGAAACCTGAAACATTAACCGCGGCATCAAACATAGAATTTTTCTTAAACATTTAGATCTTTAGATTGAGCACAGAATAAAATATTATGACTCAAGTACGAAAAGTGAGTGTTTTTCACACGAACGGAAAAATGCGAACGCGATGTAATCTTAAAATTTGTATTTACCGATTGGGCTCTTCGCGGATGTGTAATTGTTCCACCAGCGACAAGAAGTTAGAATCAACGCAACAGGGATAGCCCAAATCAAAGGATCGTTAAAATCACGATCCACGAAAGCGATGGCGAACATTCCACCGGCTTGTACCAAAAATGCGATCAGATCTCCTAGCAGCATCAGCAGCAACTTCGGCTGAACTTTCTCTTTCGGTTTTACATTTCGTGATAACAATCCTGTTGAAAATTTTTTTCAGTGAAATGCAACCTGATCGTTTAACTTAAGTAGAAACGATTTTTTAACTCACCGAAAAATCCAGGAAAGAAACAAAGACAATTGAACAAACTAGCTCCTTGTACCACATCCATTTCAGGCAAAACGATAAAAACAAAGAGAGCCTGCCCTATCGTGTGGACAATTTCGACTGAGCTCAATATAACCAAATTGCGAAATTTGGGTTTGTCGGGTATCTTTTTGAAGTAATAACGCAGCGCGTGTATGATGGCAAAACATTCTGGCACCATAAACATAAAAATGAGAATCCAGGTCCATATGAGGCGAGCCTCGACCGAATTTCTCGTCCAGACGATTACATCCGATGAACCTGTAAATCGATACTTTTTACTTTTGTGTTTTGGTCATTCTCTTTGTTTTGCAGTCAATGCTACCATTTCCTGTTGAACAGTACTCTAAATATCGATCTTCTCGTAATTGCGACGTTGCTAGTAAAACGGCTGATTTGACGATAACGCTACCAGCCAAAACAATGACAAAAAGAAATCCATAAATCAGCAATTTTATGACACGAACGCTTTCTTCTATCAAAACATTCGATCGAGTCGAATAGGTTTTGTTTTTTGGCGGGTAGCACACGAACGAGTTCCATGGTTCGATGTGTTCCTTCGAGCTGTTGAGAAATTTTTGATAATTAAACTCGAATAATAGTAACGAATCGATTTTCTGACATAAAAAGTAACTCGTATCGCTATCGAACTATAAAACAATAACGACAAATCGTTTCAATTTATCTCGCTGTTAATTCTCTTTATCTGAAATTCTTCGCGATATTTTTTTTAAGATGAGTAACCGATAATTCTTTAGAAAATAATCAGAGAAGCTCTAGCTCAGATATACGATTCTTTCATCTAACGACAACCTTGATCTTAATCTCCAGAGATTGGAACTATTGCTAAAATTGATTTACAAATTTTCAAAAATTCCAGAGCGAATCTATTCGTTTTCTATTTTCGATTTTAAATGACGTACTCATCCTCATCGGACTCTTCGAATTCCGAATCCGTTTCTTCTTCGATCAGATCTGCCAAACTCTTTCTCGGTGCATTTTCACGTTCGTACATTTTATCACATTTAATCAAACGAATTACGATAAATCGGTCCGATCGAGAGATATCTTAATTCATCGAATAATTTATATAATTGTCTCGTTTATAATACAATGAGGTCAACACAAGTTTGGTATGGTCGGTGCGTGACCGCAACTCACACTGACCATTTGTCACATTCTGAACTATTTTATCGTGTTCGATATCGATAATAACGATAAGAGTTTAAACCTATCCGTATCCGAGAGATGAGACGATGCATATTTTTACACAATGAGAATCAATTTGCGACCGATACCAGATAGTATCTTCTGTTAGACTAATAGTGAAAATATATAATGTAAATGTAAATGTATATAAGTAATTACTTCCCATAACGAACAGGTTATATTTTCGTAATATGAGTCGTTAGTTTATTATAAATATACCTAATTTTTTCTTAAAAATTGCCAGTACGCAGTAGGGCACACATTAATTTGTCTTCTTATTTTTTTTCATTGCATTTTGTTCTTCATTATTCAATTATGATAAATGTTTAAAGACATAGTTACTTTTATACGTTTAATATTTTTTGGAAATTCTTTACAGAAAATTACGTTCCCATATAAAATCATTCCTTCTGTCCGAATAGTAGCGCTAACTGGTGAGAAATACATAATTTAAAAATCTAACCAAAGTAGATGAGATATTCGAAATTTTCGATTCAACAGTGTATAGGTAGCGGTTTCAACCATGCTTTTGGATTCAATAGACGCAAAACATGTTGTGACTCATTTTAATTCTTCTCAGAGAGGTGTTTGCGTTTTTTTTTCATTTCAAAAATTTGTGTGTATTGAGAGGATTAATTTGTAATAAACTACTCTGTTCCTATTACTCGGGTGATACTAGTATCGAAATTTTGTAAATTATTATTTCAATTGGAAAATGGCAAGTCCGCAAAAAAATAACAACGCCAAAAAAAATAAAATGAACTTAGAATTCACATCCGATCGAATAGAAATTGAAAGCGAAATGTTGAATCAAGATAAAGTGAAATTTTATAATTTGAGAAATAAAGTCCTCGTCAGTATGGAGGTTAATAGTGAATTTAGTTTTTATGGAAAATTGAATGTAGAAGTTCTTCATGGGAGTGTTGATATATATGGATATAGATTATCAACATCCAATGCTCCTGTTAACGTTTATTCACCCAGAGGTCATAGCGCAGTTGTTATCACAGCTTGCCATTCGTATGATATTGAGGATGTTTCGACAATACTTTCACAAGCAAATGTGAGCAAAAATGCAGAGTGGAAGTTGCGGAAGTATATATCAGAATGTAATACTGGTATTGTTTTTCTAATGATTGAAAATTTTGACAACAAGTTAACTACATTCTTAAATTCTTTTTACCCTATTCGTTTATTTCCAAAAATTGAAGATGCGAATAACCATTCCAACACGGATGTTAAACAGGCTGAAATCACCCTGCAAAGCAATTTTTACTTTTCCAATTCAGATTGTAGACAATTGAACTTTGATCCTCATTTGAACATTATTGCTGAATCTATAAGTTGTCGGAAACTGAATAACGAATGGTCATGTGCTTTAGTAGCGGGTGGAAAAGGTGTTGGCAAATCTACTTCTGTAAGATGTTTGATAAATAAATTATTAGCGACATCTCCAGTAGTACTGATTGATTTTGACCCAGGACAAACAGAATGCACGCCTGCGTCGTGTATTTCTTTTAAATTAATAACAAATCCTTTGTTGGGACCAAACTTCACTCACCTGCAAATGCCAAATTACCAAATTTTTATCGAAGATGTGAATGTAAGCAATTGTTTACATCAATATCTCGAAGCATGTAAAAGATTGGTTGAAGTTTTAAACAGTAATCCAGAATTCAAAAAGTATCCTATTGTAGTAAATACAATGGGTTTCACTCAAGGCATTGGTTGGGACATTGTTATTTTCCTAATAAAACTTATTAAACCGTCGCTAGTTTTACAAATTCTATCGAATAAAGCTAAAAACAATTTTTGCGAGCACCTTAATCCAGAAATTGTCAATGCTCAGGTAATTTGAAATACATATAATATGTTATTTATTTACTCTGTTGGAAATATTTAAATGATGTTTTTTCAGGGAATTAAGTGGGAATCGTTAAGTACCAACATGGATTGGAACAAACCATTTAATTATGAGCTGGAACTCATTAATTCGGAAGGAGAGAAAGTTGCAGAAATAGCAAATGAGATGTGGAACATGGAGCCTTACCAAAAACGTGATCTTACATTGACTGCCTATTTAAGCGATATGGCTGAAATATCTATTAACCAAATGTGAGTTGACTAGGATTCCAAATTTATATATTTTTAATTACATGTTGAACATTTCAGGTATACAGACAGTGATCTGGTGGAATGTGTTAAAGCTGCCATTCCTTATCAGTTAGTACATTTTATATTATTTCATCATGAGCTATAAAATAATTTAATAATTTAATTACCGATTTTACGTAGGGTACCACTTTCCTTATTGTATATTACATTACCACATCCTCGTATTTCCCCTAAGCACGTGTTGTCTGCGATGAATGGAAATGTTGTTGCACTGTGTGGATTTGACGGAGTCGATAATTCATTGGCGAATCAACAAGACTCTAAATACCCAAAGGTTTTAACAAGAGTTCATCCGTGTGCTTGCTTCGGATTCGGTAAGATATTTTTTAAAGTTATTTTTCATCAAAGAATTTTCACAAAATAATTATTTATAAACTTTTAGGTATTGTTCGCGGGATCGACTTAAATACTGGACTTATATACATAAATACTCCACTTCCTTTATCAGTGATGCGTTGTGTTAATTGTCTCGTAGGCTGTATTTCTATACCTCACTTTTTGTTAAAAATAAATCAGCCAGGTGATCCATATGTTGGAGAAACGGCCGATTTACCAACCAGTCGTGAACCGCGTAGAGGATATTTCCGAATGAAAAACCGTGCAAATGGGGCGAAAAAATCAAATTAATAACACGGAATTCAAAACAATTGCAATTTATTATAAAACATCAAATAATTAGCACAATTCAACCTATTATCTAAAAAAGTAAAGAGAGAACGAGTCCAAGTTTTACCTTCTGTAAATATATATAAAATGTAAATAAGAAAAAAGAGTTTAAAGTTGTTAAACATGGCAAAAAACTTTACATTTTGTAATAAAACCAAATAGAAAAATAAACATGTTATTTTATAAAAGTCATGCGAATATTTGAATTATTATTTATCATCTGAATGTATAAAAAACGATCGTAAAGGACGCAGCACAGCTATAAGTGTTTGAACGCTCCATGATTTACCTATTAACTTTTGTCTCTTTGTCGCTGATAAATTTTTCACATCTGTATAATGTCTCGGAAATCCGAATATTTCTTCCAACTCTGTGATCCAAATTGAGTCACTTTCATCTTTCATTAATATAGGTTTCAGTGCAAGTTTACCTGAAGACCAAATGGCGAAAATTTTACAATTATCGACAAGATATGAGCTAAAGAAAATACCTTGCTTCAATGAATTAACTCTTGTTGTGACAGTTCGTATCTTTTTAACTAGCGCGAAACGATTACAATTAGGTGTGAGCACATCTTGAACATCTTGTTCATTTTGCGATAGTTCGCGGTAAGGTTCGGCCGGTAAGTTATGCCAATAGAGTCTTAATCTGTGTTGAGGTGAAAAATCGGCCGAATCGATCAAATCAGGTTCTCGGCCTAAGTACCTGTAATATTTTCCTTAATTAATTACTACTTTTGTTAATTTAATATGTGAGTGAATTTTTACATACTTGTTGATTTCCAATCTATATTTACTAGGCATTGATGCCACATTTTCGTATAGCCAAAATAAATGACGATTTTTATTGAGCTTCTTAACTATTTTTAGTAATCGACAATATTCAAAGAAGAGTATACCAGTACCATTTTTGTCTACAAGAAATTAGAATGTAGTAAATAGTGTAAACTATTCTAACAACACACTATTACGATAGATACCATGCAACCCCAAACGTCCCGGATTAGCCAGACTTAAGTCATTACAGGGTGATCCACCCATGATTAGATCAATTGGTACGATATCTCTTATCATTTTTTCGGTTATATTTCTCACGTCTCCCAACTGAACAATTTGTTTTCCATAGTGCGAAGAACTAACCATCAACGCGTCTTCGTCTATTTCACTAGCATAGTAGCAATCGATCTCAATACCGAGTTTCTGGAGAACTAGAAATCCTGAAACCGAATTGCACCATTTTACGTCTGCATCTTGATTTTCTCATATTTACAACAATCTACGTGATCTCACCTGTACTTAGCCCATCGAAAAGCGATAGTACTCGAATTTTTTTCTTGTCTCGAATACTTCGTTTTGGGATTTTTGTTTCGATATCGTAATTTTTGCGAAACATTCGTGCAAGCCTGTCTTTCCAATCTAAATGAGTTTTAAATAAACCATTATTGATCAAGTGCGATTCGTCCGAGCACAAAAAGCACTCCCACGGATCTTTGAATAATATCTCGTTGTAGGCGTCTGGGCAGATCAGATACTTTAAACATGCTGTGCAGTAAACCCTGAAAAATTAATTCTGTAAAATTTGTTAAAGCAATTAATTATTATACCTTGGGCATTCTTCTCTGCTGCACATAACTACTGTTCCAAAGCCAGCACATAATGTACAGTAAAACTGTGAATATAATTCGATATATTCATTGATCAATTTATTACGTCATTAGATTTTACGTTAATTTTCACTTACGCATTTTCCATCCTCGCCGAAAACGAAAACCCGAGGTTTGTAAGTCTCCTAAATGGTATGTTGTGAATATTTAAAACTGTATAATTATTAATGGAAAAAAATTTTTCAATAACGTACAGAACACTTTTTGCACAAGTGGGCAGTAAAGAAGGGGTGTTCTTCCATAGTTTCATTCGGTGTATTAAGACACATGATGCATAACTTTTTCAACGGTACCTTTTTTGACATGATTAATTTCAATGACTCTGAAAATTATATTTTCGATGCAAAAATGAATTGATTCAAGATTAAAGTTTCAATATGACGTTACCGCTGTCTTTAATGTTGTGTTTCCTCTCAGTAACAACGATATGATTTACTTTTAATTCGTTGAGTTTTCGCTCTATTAACGATGAATATTTTTCAAGCTGAACTTGTTGCTCGCTATTGTATTCGGAAAAGGTTCGTTTTTTACGTGAAGTATCATTTTCTGCAAACCATTCAAATACATCTGGCAATGCCCAATTTTCAGTGTTCACACCTAGTCGTCTACAGTAATCCTATAAATTTAAATAGAATTAAAATAAATTTTTCTTTTTCGAGTGAAACATGTTACGGTCAAAAATGCCACCTTAGCTGCACACAAAACTCCATTCAAATATATGCTCTTTTTACTTTGTTGAACGTACTCTCGCATTTTGTGAACTCCTTTGTCGAATCTCATAAAAGCGCTGTGATGTATCTTTGTACGAAATTTGTTAATCGAAACGCTTACGTCTAAAACATATTTTTTACTCATACCTGAGAGAGTTTGTAATCTCCATACCACATTATCCATTGGCAACCGAAATTTGGCTCTCGCATGGAGCAATCTCGATGGTCTATTATCATAGCTAAGATAATGATAACAAAAAAAATATATATATTTAGAGATAGATTTCGTATTTTGAAAAATTTCATAAATAATACCTGGCCACCAATTATGTCCTGCTATTTTTCCCCAAGCAATGACTCCGGGTTTCTGTTTCATGAGTGGTAGAAAATCTGATCTATCTTCCGACGAGTTATCCTTGACTTTTTCAGGCGGAGATTTTTTGGTTCTTTCTGGTGATTGTCCTATTATAAAAATATAGTTTTGGAGTTTTAAAAATTCATTAACAATTACTTCTTTTTTGAATGAATCATCTCACTATTCATATCAGTAACATATTTTTTAGTAGCTTTGTAATTCAATTCTTTCAATTCGTCTAGTTTTTCTTGAATTTCCGGAGAATAAGGATAAAATTTCAACTGATCGACTAAAAAAAGAAAGGATATATTAAAGATTTTATTGATTTCTAAACGAAGAAGCTTTCGTATCCTACTTTCCGTCAAATTGTTGCAATTTTTTTCGATCCAAGAATAATAAGGTTTCCTTAATGGGTAATCAAATTTTCTTCGGAGCAACTAAAAAGTCAAAGTACATTAGAAAATTAGCCACGAAATAAATAAAACAATACCTTTACTGCTGTATTTATAGCATGAATTTTTTGGGGTGAAGCGTTTTCTGTGTTTAGTCGAACTTTTAAATTTGAAGAAAATGGCTCAACTTGTGTTTTCTCAGAAAGCTGTAACACCATAAAAATAGACAGAACTCATTTGATTGAAAAATTATTTCGAGTTTATACCGATGATATTTTCGATTCGCTTATCCAATAGACCCAAATTTTTCCAGGTGTTTCTATCATTCCAACGTTTTCAGCTTTTACAACGATCGCTGTAAGAAAAATACGAGAAAAATTTTTCATGTTTTATTAACGATTTTCAGAAAAATTACCTGGCCACCAGCCTGAACAGAACCCCCATATCAATTTTCCAACGAAATTTTCTCGATTAATTTTTGTCAAACTCCGCGTGATTTTTCGCGCATCGTAATAAAGTGGCTTTTTCTCTTCAGCAATTTTTGTATTGCTTCGTTTTCGTTTTTTCGGTTTGTCGGGAGGATTAGCTACAGGAACCGGTTGCACCTCATTCAGCGAGGAATCGACGGATTCGTTAGTAAGTTCGTTAGGTAAGTCGGACGTATTCTCGTTGAAGAGTTCGAACATATCTGCTTCAGACTTAAAGGTATTAAAATCTTCGAGCGATAATTCAATTGTGGTAACTGGTTGACTCGAGCAACAGTATTGTTTATCAGAGAAGTCAGTTTCGGTGGAATTATTTTTCGAATTATCGAAGTCAGTGGTACACTCCAACTGAGCGTGCGTTTGAAAATCGAGGTCACTCGATTCTCCAAACCCTGACCAAGATCCTTTTCTAGGCGAGTCCTTCAAAATACTTTTACTGTTTTCATGGTCGGTAAGAAAATCGTGAAAGCTAGTATTGTTGAAGAAGTCAATTAGGTGGTCGAAATCGAAATAGGTCGCGTTGGGATCTATGTATTGCATGTTGATGGAGGACTCTAACCAAGAAACGAAATTCTTCGTGCCACTTCTAATGGAATCGTCGTTATTAGATTTCTCAAAATGAAAATCTTCCAGTTTTTTTATCACCTCATGAGTATCATCAGTTTTATCAACACTGTTCGATTTCTTACTACGAGTATAAGTCTTAGAAAATTCGCTATATTGGGTGAGACAGTTATCTTCAGATTGATTGCTTGGCTTTTTATTTCGATTAGATCTTTTTTTAGTTGTTTCTGGTTCTATATTCGTATCAGGAATTTCAATAGCAGATCTGGTCGAGGGTAAAATTCGGCCAACTGGTCTTGGGGGCATATTTTCTTTGTTCAAGTTTTTGGAGGGTTCGATTCTCACAGAACGACCACGACCACGGCCACGGCCACGTCCTCGGCCTCGGCCACGACCACGACCTCGACTTCGTCTTCGGTTCCCATTGCGTTCCTCTTCTTGTTCATGCCAATCAGTCTTCGGGACTTCGCACAAGGGTGGAGATTCGCGAATCAAACCCAATTCTAACGCCAGAACGTAAGACCATACACTCTTTTTTATCCATGAATCGAAAGATCTTTCTTCTGCACTTATCTGCAAAAAAAAAAAACATTTATTTACATACCTTCAAAAATATCAATAAATCTACTCCACAAAATATTTACCCGAATTAGTGATAAACAATATTATCAGATTAAAAGATACAAGTATGTATCTTTTCTACTATTTTATAAAATTTTATAAATTATTCAAAAAATTCAAAAATCAGTCTGGACTAATCGAAATCCTACAACCAGATTCTAGCGATCCGATTCTTGAATTTAGTAGCTGATAAATCGACACAGATGACTACTCGGTGGAAATTACGATGTCAGTAATGTGACATTGCGAGGATTTTATTGACCGATAAGAGTGACAAAATCGCGAAGAAGGAAGAGAGAGGAAGATAAAGAACAAAACAATCTATTCGGCGCTAACCGGCTGCTCGGTTTTCGCGATAGGTGGGTTTTGATGAATGGAAACGTCGGTATTATTGTGTTTACACGCGGGACGTATGGATCCCTCCTTCCACGAGCCACGTCGGCGTTTTCCTCCCGCGCAACTCGGTATTCATTCACGTGTTGCCGTTTCGTGCATGCATTACTTTTCCACTGACTTGAATTCGTCGACGGGCAAACAAAACGTCGTTCCGGTGCATCCCTCCCGTTCTTCGATTCTCCTGGTCTCGTGCTCGATTTACTCCAATTTCACAGCAGGAGAGAAAGAGATAGAGAATTAAGAGAAAGAGAGAGAGAGAGAGAGAGAGAGAGAGAGAGAGAGACAGTATTCCGTAAATATCCAGGGGTTAAAACTCGATGGGCGAAAAGTTACTCGGGCCTACTTGCGAAACGACCTCGTTCTCGTACTCGCGATACAGAGGAGTGGAAGGATGAATGGGCTGTGTGTGTGGAGTAACGCGAGTACTCGTATATTCGCGGCTTCGCTCCTGACATCTCTCTCGCTCCCGGAAGCTTCCCTTTAAACTCCGCTCCGTATAAATTGAAACTTCTCGAGTGTGTCTCGTCGTGGGCCGAGAATGTCAAGGGGAAAGCGAGAAGGAAAAACGCGCGCGCGCGAAGGGAAATGGGAAATGAATCGTCGCGGGGGCGCTCGAGAGACGCAGAGAACAGAGGACAGCGGGGTAGAAAGCCACGAGGCCAGGTCAGTTTTGTTTAGTACGGGCCTGGCTCCGATTCCGTTCAGATCAGAGTCTCTTTTATACGGACAAGAAGACTGAGAGTCCTAATAATCGAGGGTCCTCTTCGAGAGTCGCGGAAGATGCAAACTGCAGGGCTATGATTGACCGTATTTCTTTTTTTTTTTTGTTACCCTCGGAGAACAAAGTCGCTTTTTCGTGTTGTATAACACGGAAATTGGTGTTCTTCGCCTGCCGATGGGAACGTCATTGTGTTTACGATTTTCTCGCTCTCCTTTTGACAAATTACCCGTCGATCGCAAGGTTACGCATCGAGGAAGCGCCGCGATCCTGCCGATCCACGCATTCCTTCCCCGCGCTTCTTCGCCCCGTCTTACGCTCTTTTTACTCGACGAATCTCTCGGCGATGTCATTCGTCTTAGGCTCGCGCGTCTCTTGAGCCGGCCGATCGACTTTTTTCTCGTCCTCTCGGTCTTTCCTCCGCGTCTCCGGGCTTTCCACGGGTTTTCGTAACAAACGATTCGAGCGAGGCGCGTTTTTCTCGTTCCCCTTTAAACCTTCACCCTCTCACCCGTCCTCCGGCCATCTTTATTATTTCACCTCTTTATTACGTCGCGTCCTTTATCTTTTCGCACCGATGCGCTCTCTCTCTCTCTGTCTCTCTTTCGGTTTCTTCTCGCTTCCCGCGTTCTCTTCATTACCAACGCCCTCTCTTCGTCTCTCTTTCGCGTTTACACGGGCTACCCAACGCGACTATATTTACAGCGCGAGAGAGAGAAGGAGAGAGATGTTGCGCGCTCGTACACAACGCAGGAGGAAGAGGGTGTACAGAGAAAGAGAGAGAGAGAGAGGGAGGGGGAGATAAAGAGTGAAGAGGAGAGGGAGAGAGAGAGAGAGAGAGAGAGAGGGGTGAACGTTCCACTCGCCTGGCGCAGCATGGGCTTTTCTTGTATTCTATTGATTTTTCCGAAAGTTCACGTGGTGGGAGTACCGACGACGGCCGTGTGTGCGCGCGCGAGTCTCGAGCGTGTCTCCCTTCCACCCACTCGCGGCTAATGCACCGTGCGCCGTTCCCGCTATGCTCTCGCCGTTCTTCCATCCTTCTCCGGTACCGCCCCCGACCCCTCCCAAACCTCCCCAGTGCGCTCTATGGAAGCCTGGCGAGCGCGCGCGCGAGCGAGACCCACACACTCGCCCGACCCGTCACACGTACGAGATCCATCCGAGTACCAGGGCCGTACCCACAGCGAAACGGATTTTCGCCACGGGTGCTGCCGGTGCCCTCCGATATTTTTTCTACTCTTCGAATTTTTAATTTTGAAATTGTGCAAGAGCTCGCTGGCGAACCAGCGTTATTCAATGGAAACGCACAGCGGAGTCCGTCAGGGTTGTTGTCGGGAGAATTTATTTTTAATCTCACGACAATTGTAACGATACAGACTTTATTTTTGAAAAATTGAATTTTGTTGTAGATTTTGTTCAGAGAGTACTTTTAGGTGAATTTTTCAAAAGAATACAGTAAATTTGTGTCGTGGTCTCCAGCACGTGACAACCCCCAAACACTGGCTGCGTTATTAACCTTCTGCGAATATCGATGGAAAAAGTTTTACGACCTCCGATGAAGTTCAAGACTGAAGATCGGAGCGATAGAACGAGAAGAGAGAAAAAGGGAGAGAGAAAAGAGAGAAAGTAAAGAGGCAGGGGAAAATAATAGAGAAAAACGAGGCGCGCGCCGAGCGAACGAAACTGGGTTTATTTACAATAACTTTGAAATTGGGGTAAACGAATTACCATCGCCCCCACCGTCTAGCGATTTTAACGATGCCCGACTTTATCGTCGTTAACTACTTTCGCGCGCTGCATGGCCCGACTCGAAAATTCTTCCCAGAAAACTCCGAAAGTCTCGCCTACCATTTTTCTACCCAGAAAAAATTTTCTCAAAGATCCCACATTGTTTCGAGAAAAAAAAAACTGCAAATGTGAACTATTTGGAGGTGTGAATTTGAATTCTTTTTATTTTACGCGTGATGCAAAAGTGAGAAAGTAGTAGTTCTTTGCGTGGTGAATCGTACTCGCATTCTGAAAGTTCGGTACTGTACAACGCGGGACTGACGTACGGCCCTGGCCGTTTCCACCCACCCATCCGCCGGCAGGGTCACCACATGCACCAATACGCTCGATTCCCGCTTGCGTGCGGCCATGGCCCCCTTCGTCCTCGTCCGACTCTCTCGGTTTTTCCTCTCCCTCTCGCGTTTTCTGTCTCTCTCTCTCTCTCGACGTTCTCCCAGCGTCCATCCATCTCGCTCGCACGAAAACGAGCGCGTTCGCGAGCTTATGCCACGCTCACTCCCACGCCAAAGCGCACTCTCATACACACCCTCTCCTCTCTCCCACTCTACCTCTCTCTCTCTCTCTCTCTCTTTTACTGTTTCTCTTCTTTTTATCTTATTCTCTCTCTCTCTCTCTCATTTTTTCTTTATCTAGTTTCTCCCTCTCGCTTCTAATTTTCCGTCTCTTTCTACTTTCCGTATCTCTCTTTCCTAGTTTTCACTCCTTTCTACCCATCTCACTTTATTCTCTCTCTCCTTCTTTTTTCTCGCGTGGCCGAGCGAATTGCGCGCACTCGCACGCTCTGACGGAGCATTACCGCTACACGTAAGCGCTACTCCGGTGTAGACGTCGAGTCCCCTCCTCTTCTCCCTTTCTTCTCTATCGATCGATCGATCGATACGCACCGCCGAATTCGCTATACGTACTCGCCAAAAGACGACCGAGTTTTTCGCCGAGCGAAAAATCGTTACTCCCGTTTCTCGTCGCTCCCGGGATGTTTGACTTTTATTTTCTACCTCCCCCTCTCCCCCCCTCCTCCTCCTCCTCCTCTTCTCGCCACTTGTAATTTTCTATTTCTAGTTTTCGGCGGAACGCGACTCTCGTCGTATTTCGAGCTCGTACTGCTCGATTTTCACGCGGCCTTTTTTTTCGAGCGGCGAAAAGTCGAAATTTTTCGAAAAAGATTGTCTCGCATCGTCGCTGGTTGAAACGACGGAGAACGAATTTTCGGAGGAGGAGGCCGCGCGCTAGCACGCGCGCGATGTTTATTCGCCTCGCGCGTGAGCGGCAAACTCGAAATCGCTCGGCATACGAATTTCGAGGTTTCGGGAGACAAAGAGAAAAATTGAGTCTTGTTGAAAATGGCCGCCAGAGAGAGATAGAGAGAGAGTGAGAGAGAGAGAGGATTCAAAATGGAATTCATGCGGGTCGGAAAGAGAGAGGAAGGAAGAGAGGAAAAAGGGAAAAATCGAAACTCGTGTCCTGCGCGAAAAACTAGCGCTGCTTTTCCCTCTCATCTTCTCTCTCTCTCTCTCTCTCTCTCGCTCTTTCTCTCTGGTTTCGCAGCGAGAGCGCGAAATCGATAGCGAGCGAGTTGGATCGATTAGTCGCGTTCGCCGCGTCGAGTATGCGGGAAGAGGCGCGTTTCTCTCGTGGCCGTTAGTACGGCGGAGAGTAGACGGGCGGCGCGCGGGCTGTGCGCGCGCGACAAGTCGAGATAACGTGCTCGCGGCGTCTTCGTGTGCGTGGGAGCGACTGAGAGAGAGAAACAGGCGGAGCGAGAGAGAGAGAGAGAGAGAGAGAGAGAGAGAGAGAGAGAAAGAGATAAGCTTCGGGATCGAAGCCGCTCGGGGAGAAGGAGGAACGAGAGCGAGACCCGGCCGCGCGAGAGAGACGGAGGTAGACCGAGGATAGCCGAGAAAGGCCGAGCAAGCCCGGCGAGACACGAACCGTAGGGTTCGAGCGAACGTCCGTGCGATACAGCCGAGCAGTGCGCTACCGACTCCGCCGCTGCCGCGGCATTACGTCTGGATTCTGACCGGCCACTCGAGTTGTTGTGCGCGTGTTTACGATAGAGAGAGAGTATAAGAGAGAGAGAGAGAGAGAGAGAGAGGGGGAGAGAGTTCTCCCGATCGGCGAGAAACTTCAACCGACAAGTCGCGAGTGTTTGGAAGAATCGTCGAACCCAGTGACGTAGTGTTAAAGAGGCCCCAGCTCGGGGAGAGGCAGGAATTTTTGTTCGGGGCGTGGGTGCAGATTTGCGCCGGCAAAAGAGAGACCGCGAGGAAAAAATGACCGGCGCTTCTCCTCCGTTCGAGCCGAGCGGCTCTACGCCGCTGGACGAGCCGTGAGTGCGAGCGACAGAGAGAGAAAGAGAGAGAGAGAGAAAAAAATTCTCGAGGGGAGGGAGTACGGTGTACGTGGGCAGCTTCGAAGAGAGACAGAGGGAGGGAGGGGGAGAAAGAGAGAGAGAGAGAGAGAGAGAGACGAAAAAGTTTCTCCTCGCGCGTACAACAACCGCCGAGACTAGTCGTCCGCATCCTCGCGAGAGAGTTCGCCGTCGCGTGTTTCGTGCCCGCGAGTGTGTCCTCACAGTGCCTAAGTTTCGTTCCCAATCTGGATGTGGATTTGTTTCTACGCGAGGCTCGGTGATCGGTGAGAGGTTTTCTCGCCGCGAAGGACGCTAGGAGAATGTCCGCTGGCTTCGGTGAGACCGAGGCCTCGAGAGGGTCCATCCTTGGAAGGAAATAACGCCTCGCGACGAGAACTTGTCAGCCACCCGGTGAAACCCTTACGAGCAGGAATTTCGTAAGGCTCTGCCCGAGATCGTAGTGAGAATTTTGAGAGAGTTCGGAGAGAGTCCGACGGATGTCGATATCGTTGACCGTCGGACGCGCCACACGGCTTCCAGCCCCGTGGTTTTCAACCTCCTGGGGCCCTCCCGAGGGTGGCGGACCGCTCACGAGCCAGTCGTCCACCTAGGAGCTTTGCGCGAAAGCTCCGAGTGATACGTAAACAGTGGTGGATAGAGTGAGAGTTTTTTCTTATAGAGACAAGGCGCTTTTAGACTCGAACGTCATGCAGGTGGCAACGTTATTCAGGGAGAGCGCCACTCTGCTCGGCGCATCCAGCTTGGATCCCCCGCAGACGCATCATCATCAGCTGCACCAGCAGCAACAACAACAGCAGCAGCAACAGCAGCAGCAACAACAGCTGCAGCATTTACAGCAGCAGCAGCAACAGCATGCCGTGGAAATGCAGCATCTACACATGCAGCATCATTACAAAATGTAAGTCCGTTGTTTGGCCTTGACCGGTAACAGAACCTCGATGGTAGTCCATAAAGCACCCTCGAGTAAAATAAAGTGGTGAAAGTCGGGCGAAGTAATCGCCGGACTCCTCCCCGATATTCGCGAATCTCTGCCCACCCCCATCCCCCCACGCGCAGAGAGCTATTCGCGTGGTAACGCTCGCGAATCACCTGCACTTGTTGCTCCTCATAAGTTTCGCAATTTTATCTTTACGCTTTGTCGGCGCAATTATTCGAACCGTTCCCTTTCATAAAAACCGGTCGTAACTTTTTTAATTTTATAGTCCCGAGAGGTTGCCGCGAGATAGCGACGGAGATAGAGGGTGAGAAGTGAGGAGAAGAGAGAGAGAAAGGGAGAGAGTATTCCCTCGATAAACTTAACTCGTTAAATGATTGCGGATTAGCCGAGTAAAGAGCGTGCCGTATCGCGCGATTCTGTGCAATCGACACATCGGGGGCTACTTCGTTATCTCGTCGAGCGATGACGCGATCCCCGAACTCGATCGGACCCGGGCGCTCGAGGAAGAGGAAGAGGGAGAGAGAGAAAGAGAGAGAGAGAGAGCGAGAGAGCGACTCGAAGGGTTGATATTTCGTTTACAAAGACCACCCCATTCAGACATTGTCAAGCTCTGACTCGATTCGTTGGAAAAAGCGCGATTTTGACTTTGGTATCAGACTCAATGTCGATATTACCACTGGTACTCTTAAAAATTGATACCACCACAAACATACCTACCAAGTTTCTGATTTTTTTCAATTCCGAGTTTAATAATACTACTGGTAAATGATCGAGCTCGTTAAAAAGTTAAAACCAATATAGATTTTCATACCCACTTTCGGTTCGATAAAAGTATATTGTTTCCGATCTATCTCTGATTTACTTAATCAAGGTACGAGACCTAATGAGGTTTAAAATTAGGAAACACGCGAGCGAAATCAGGATAATGTTTATTTTCGACTGGTGATGTTTATGCGACAGGAGCGTTACTCCGATGGATCAACGAGCGTTCTCCGATCGCGCGAGGTGCGCGTTCACCGGGCACATTTGGAAATATTATCACGTCGTCGACAAAGCGGTTCTCTCAGTGAAATCCCTTGGGTACCTACCTCGTCCCTACGCTTTTTAAGAATTCCCTCACGCGCGCTCGCGAAGGGACGCCACTGCATTTATATTCGTTGTGCAAGGTCTGGTCGCGAGCATCTCGTCCTCCTTCTTTTCGCGGTAATTTCAACGACACCCTCTCTCCCCGCGACATCTACACCCACCCTAATTTTTCAGCCCCCTCGATCAATATACATCTTAATCTTGTTTCGTTTGTATTTTTATCGAGCTTCATATTTCGAGCAAAAATATTCAGATTCGTGGTTTCGTTCCTATTTCGATTTAATACAACACTCGTTAATTTCAGTTTTAATTTTCGAAACACGATATCGAGTTGGTACTCCTTTGGCCTCTATTGTTAGACTCAACGTCAAACTTATTAAAAAATGGTCATTTCCAACATTTCTGAAACTTAAATGAATGTCCCCTAAACTTTTTTCGTCCGTATTTGAGAATTTCAATTTGACGATTCTTAAAAAGAATTTATACCGATATCCCGCTAATTTGAAATTTCATGACTGATTCTTCGACTTCTGACTTCGGCATCGGACGTAACGTCAACTTTGTTAAAAAGCGAGAACTTTGATAGTTTTCAAAAAAAGCAAGTCTCGAATCTCTTCTGTTCCTAACCCCGAACACCGCGCATGGCGTTATTACTCGCTCTTTATTTTCGCATCCGAGGTCTAAGTAAAACGCGAAGGTCAGTTCCGCGAATCGCACGGACTTTGGCCCCCGAGTACGGCCTAGAACGTTCCCACTCTCCCCCCACCTAATCGGAATCGTCGCGTGTAGCATTAGCATACCCCATCCCCGCCCTCGCCCCCAACGCTCGACGCGAATTCGCTCTTTGCGAAATCCGGAGTTTCGTCGGGCCGAAATTCTCACCAACTTTCATTCCGTTCGCGTAGGCAGGCAGAAAAAAAAGGAGAAAAGGAAACGACGAGATAGACTCAGCTGATAACAGGATTTTATCAACGGCGAGTGTTGACGGTTCGCGTTTCGATCGATTCTCGATTGTCCCTCATTCTTGGCTATCCTCCGTCGTCGAGAAAACGAGAGCGAAAATTGAAATTTGCATGGAAAACGGAGGCTAATTACTTGTTTCTCTCCGGCGTCGCTTCCCTTTTTTTTTTCTTCTCGTTCCCCTCCCACACACCGTGATTTCATTCACGGGGTGTATTACCGTGGCGCGCGCTGCCGGCACGCATAAAATTTCCTTCCCGCCTTAATTATCCCTGGCTATCCACCGAATGTCTTCATTTCGAATGTTAATCTGGAAAGTTTCGCGTTAATGCCGCATTAACGTTCCTCCCCACCGCGATTCTTCTCATCCCTCTCGCGGAACGCGAACGCCACGACTTTCCGCGTAAACGCCGCGATCAACAAGTGTTACCCCCTGGCGGCTGAATATTAGATGTAATTGTTTTCTCCGAGCGATAAATCATTACAGGCGGCGCACGCGATAGCGCGTACGCCGTTTATTCGCCCCCGAGAAATATAAGAGGAAGCACTGTATCGGTCTACTTTCGAGACTTTCGAGCTCGTTCTTCGCCTTTAACGTATTCCCCCGGCTTCCGGTTTGCTTTTTCGGGTTTCGAGACTCGAAATTTTACGTTCTCCGGTTATCGGAGTTTAGAAACTGAGACTCGAACTACTTACAGCACCAATCTGAAAACACTTGCTATTGTGGCTCGCTGATTTTAGTTTGCAAACCTGAACTGATTTTTGTACAGATTTTTTGAACGACTACGGGTTGGAATATTCTCTATCCGATCATTATTCTCAATTCGATCGATATTAGTGTCAATTCCGTATTCAAATCGGAATTATTTTCTCGAGAATTTTCCTGCGCCGAGACACCACGGAATATAATATCATACGTACGGTATTTCGTACATCCTACGTCAGGGGTTTTCATCGAACCCCTGTGGCCATTCGCGAGGGGGAAATTGGAAAAAAAATCAAAACGAGAAACGATCGGTAACCCATTCAACGCGGTGAATTTCGGTCAATTTGTTCCGGTGAAACGGAACGCGGACCGAAAACAAAAATACCGAAAAAAAATGACCGAAACGTAGGTAAAATTTTTCGCATCGTTCTATAACTTGTGTGCGCGAGTGTGCGAGGAAGAGAGGGAGAGAAAAAGGAGAGGAACGAGTGAAAGAATTCTGCGGTTCAAAGTAGAAACAGGGGAGAAGCGTAAACGCTACCACGTGGCAATATTTTTCGCTTTCGCGAAAAGAACGAGTGAGAAAGGGTTTCCGCTAGGAAAAAAGTGGCAGAGTGGGAGGGAGACAGTAAATGATACAAGACGTCGTAAACGGGAGCACGCGTCGCGGATAAATCGTATCGGCGCGGATAAATCGACCTTATCGGTGAGATCGAGAGCCTCTCTCTCTCCCTCTTCTTCTTTTCTCTTCCTCTCTCGCTCGCTCTCGCGCTCACTCCCCCGTCTACGCTCTCTTTTTTCGCCTACTTGTCGATCCTCCAAGTACGTCCAAGTTATTCATGTATTCCGAACTTATGGAATACATAAATAACGTCGGAGTTGGCTCGGCAACTCGCGAATCCTCCAGCCCGATGAAGCTGTACTCCCCTCGCGCGCGCGCGCGCGCGCGAATTCGATACGAAAGTGGCGCGTATACGCGAGTCCTTCGATGAGTCACCCGACAAAGCCGCGCGAAGAAAGAGACGATTGTCGCGCGGAGCGTAGAAAATTCACTTCTCGCCGAAAATCACGAAAATATATACTGCGTACGTGTCGTTGGGAGCATCTGTCGCGAGTAGCGCGAAAAATAAAAAAAATCGGGGTCAGGATGTACCGCAAGTAAGATGGAACATTGACTCGAGCCGAGATTTGTCCTGGATCGAGTTTATCTCTTTCATATTTTAGACAGATGGCTCAGTTCTGTATATGTAATCAAGAGTTACGAACGTAAAAAATGAAGAGCAGTACTTCTGCATTTTATTGAATTAATATTCGTTCGAATCCGAATAATTACGATATTTAAACAGCATATTTATTAAGAAATATGATCGGCTTCTTGTTGAAATTTGAATGGTTTTTCAGTCGTATTGTCTGGTATTTGTACTCCAATTTTACATTTATGTGTAAAAGGACGAATCTGATCGTTCTTATCAGTTGACTGAGAATATAAATACTGATAGAGATATTGCTCAAAAGTTTTATGCACAAATAAAAAGTCTTGCTGCATTTATGAGAATGAAAATCTATTTTGTTGTCGTATTTGTGAAAATCGCGGTAAAAAATCGAATAAATTAGTAAGGAAACACAAAATACAGACTAAATACGACAAAAAACCGTTCAAATTTTTTGACTCCGACCGAGGTAAACTTCAAGTTCGGAAAAATCGACTTTCCAAGAGAAACAAGAAAAGCCGAAGACAAGCGAGAAAAAGGAGCGCGACATCGGCTCTTTGAACGAATTTTCGTGTCCGTTTCTCGGAAATTGATTTTCTCCGACGCCTCGGCAGTCAACTCCCGTGTTTCGCGAATATCGCTTATGGCGTTATTCGGCTCCGCGTAGACGCTAGATTCCGCTCGTACACGTAAACGGCGGCGAGCTCGCGCTCTCGCACGTACGAGTCGCGCAAGGTTACAACTCTCCTCGGAACGTCCGGCGAATGCGAAACACAAAATTGCACAAACGCGGCTCGCGAGTGCGCTATCGTGGCCGGCTATGCGCAATAACGATAACGAGGAGCGTACAATGGCGTTTACGTAACGTTGTAACGTCGCTGAGTGTATAGACAAGTCGGTGAGGGGGGAGAGGAGAGGGGAGAACCCCGAGAAAAAAAAGGAGGAAAAAAAAAGAATTCGAATATAATGCGGCTAATAAGCGATCTCTGCGTGCATCGCTGGAATTCATGAGCTCTCGATGCACCGAATACTCCTCGGTCTTTCGGGACTCAATTTCGCTATCCTCCACGGTAATTATATAATAAAGTGGGAACCCGAATATCTCGCTGTTTCCCCTCTCGCCTCTTCTCGCTTCTCCACTAACCTATTTCAATATCTATACACACATAACGGAATATTCGCATAATTATTGAATTTTTGGATTGCAATACCGATTTCCAGCCGATTCTTGTCTTTCAGAGTTCTTAGTTTAATTCAACGAAATGATATGAAACGCTAGCATTAGGTTCGATAAAATGGTATAACTAATTTCTGCCTACTCGTCGTTGAGCGCGGGAGGATGTACAATCGAGGATAGATAGAGCGCGTGTATCGAGGCCGATTACGGCATTTGAAAAAAATGTCTGCGCACGAGTTTTAAAAGCCGGGGCTCGAACTTGCGTAAATCCCGTCCCGAGTTCGGGCTGCGCGAGAGCGAGCCGAGTAACGTCGTCTCGTCGAGCTACAACCTCCCCCCACGTCTCCCTCCCCCTCCCCCCTCTCCACCTCTCGCTCTCGCTCGACTCTCCTCTCTTCTTCTCTACGCGGCAGCCATTCTCTTCCTTTTTTTATCTTTACGTTTCCTTCCTTCTTCTAGTCTCTTCTTTCTTTTTCCCTCTCTTTCTCTCCCCTTCTCGATTTTTTTTCGTTTTTATTTTAGCTTGAAGCAAACGCCACGGCGCGGAGGTGCGAGCGGGGTGCAAAAAGGAAAGGCACGAGGGAGAAGGAGAGAGAGAGAGAGAGAGAGAGAGAGAGAGGAGTGCGTGCGGATACGTTGAGCGAGACAGAAGAGTTCGAGGAGGTCGAGAGGGGAGGGGGAGGAGAGAAACGTTCGCTCAAAGAGAGCTGGTCGGACGAGCTCGTCTCTCTCTGTCTCTCTCTCTCAGACTACGGTTTCGTAATATGCGTTCTCCCTGTTCTCCCTTCCTCCTCTCTAGACGTCCATCTCCTCTCTCTCTCTCTCTCTCTCTCTCTCTCTCTCTCAACGTCCAAGCAGCGTGTACTTCGCGTTGCGTGTCGGAAAAACGAGACAGGCTCGCGTGAATTTTCGACGGTCTCGAAATTGTCTTACCAAAATCAAGAAAGAGAGAGATTTCTTCCGCGTTGTACTTGTTGCTCGTCAATCCTCACGAAACACATTTTTTTTTCATCAAACTACCACTTTGTTTCTTCAAAATGCTCGTCTATCTAGACTCGATGAAACAAATAATACGGTGTGAAATTTGTCAAAGGCCGCTCGAGGGTTGAGAGTTCACTCGAATTCGTACCGATAAACGAGGAATTCTCTGGAAATCGGTGAAAAAAAAGCGAAAGAACGCGAATTTCGCAATAGAGTATCGATCGGAATTATGCAATGTGTCGAGTCGTGGAGTCTTCAACGCGAAATTCATGTACCATACGGTGTTACACAATCGTCGTGGTGCTTCTGAATATCTATTTTCATCCAGACAGTTGTGTGTTGTGGAGAAAAAGAACAACATTTCTCGCTACGCTCGCGCTCTCACTTATTTTTACCGGCTCTGCATAGAACTTTCATTATGCTAATGAGCCGAGTCATCGATAGGTGGGGGTACGCATCTTCGTTAAGAGATCGACAGAGCTAGAGAGAGAGAGAGAGAAAGAGAGAAAGCGACACGCAACAGAAACCCGTGAAAAGGGAGTACGGTCGTTAAGATCGTAACCCGATCCTGGTACTCTTCGCCCTTTCCACGAGTGCGTGGAAAATTCGAGGCCCGACGAATAAAATCCAGGTTTGATTCGATCGGGGACTTCTATGTAGATAGAGAGAGAGAGAGAGAGAGAGAGAGAGAGAGAGAGGTAGACAGACGTTAAAATGTGAAAATTTCGTCAGGTAGAGGTTTTGAAAAATTCACGTCCACGCGCTCGATAAAATTTTCATCGTCACGGACCGTAAACTCATTCGCATAATGCGAAATTCGATTCGAAAAACGTTCCCACCTCGTGGAATTTCCACGGGGAGTGGGTGAGGACAGGCAGAGTTAGTGTGTGCGAGAGAAAAAGAGAGACAAAAAGAAAAATTCTAGAAAATTGACGGGATTCGTAAATTTTTTGTTCGTGTCGGAAAAGCGCGCAAGGATGGCAACGTCGCGAGAAACTCTGTCAGAGAGAGGGAGAGAGAGAGAGAGATACAGGCCGGTAGAGTCTCGATAAAAATAAATTTTGCGCCCGGAATAATCGCGGAGCTCCCAAGAGAGATTCGTATGGTCGGTGTGTACCTCTAGGTGTTCCACAGGCGTTTAGCGGGCTAACGGGTTCGCCCGGCGAACGCTGGGAGGCGAGAGTGGCACGACTGCAGGAATGAAAAAAAAAAAGGAGAACGCGATACGCGCGCGCTTTGTCGTCTCGCGTCGACAGTATTTCTGTCTTGGGAATAATTAAGCGGGTTATTATACGAAATATAATAAAGCGGCGCGTAAACGTGCGCCTGCCAGATGCGTTTTATCCTACTTTTCTTTTTTTTTTTTACACACGTTCTTTCTTCTCTGTCTTTGCCAACTGCGAATATCAGAGAGTAACGGAGAAGGAGAGAAATTAACAGATATAAACGTCAATGAAAACACGTAGATTTCTTACTCCAAATGCGCGCCTAAATGGTTAATTACACGCTATACCGCAGGCTGGGTACGCGGGAGCGAACAAACCCGCTCGAGTCAATTAGTCAACGGCGCTAAGTAACATCGTACAGATCGATATAAATCTTCCTTGCTCTCTCTCTCTCTCTCGCTCGTGCGCGCTCGATCGCTCGCCTCGAAAATATATCGACCGATTTAAAAACACGCACCTCCGAGCACGGGAGGCCTCGCGCACATCGATACACATAATATGAGCTTCTTCGTCCGATAATTAATGGATCTCACGGTGTGCGCGCATTAATATACATATTGATGCCTCCAGGATGGCCAATTTGGAAAATAAAAGCCGTTAATTGGAGGTTTTTTTGTCTTGGTGTCGATTCGAAACCGATTCGGCGCTTCTCGTTTCGAAAATTGACGATCGATATGTTTATATTGTTCGATAAATTAGAGCTCGATATTACAACCTTGACATTTCCTTCGCCGAGAAAATAACAGCATCGAAATTAAATCTAATGGCGATATTAGTAGGTACAATTTTACGAATCTACTACTTACAATTCTCGGCCTAATTCTATACGAATCCGATTAGGTTTACTTAATTTTATGAAACTGAGAAATTATTAAAAAGACTCGGAATAAGATTTACGAAACGAAGTGAAATATATTTTCGAAAGTCAGAATGAACGAAAAGCGAGCAAAGAGAAACAAACCTTCCAGCAAATCGATGGAACGGGCCTCTTATCGGTCTTAATCTCCGTGCCGGTGCACGAGCCGATAATAGACGTCGGACGATTTCGGCTCTCGGTGTTTATCTTCCGCGCGTATTTATCTCTCTACATAGTTCCGTACGCTGCTCCGTAAATGCAAAACTAGATTTCTGCCTCTTTTTTTCTTCCCTTCCTCGCTTCTTCATCTTCCCTCCCGTTCGACCGAGAAACATTCTCATCCTACGGAATCCGGAATTTCTATCCACCTCGATGTACACAATATACATAGAGTACTCTCGGTTTAATAGTTCCGAGAGGTCGGGATTCCCCTTATCTCGGCTTTTTTTTCGTACTCTCTTCCTCACGCAACGAGAATAGAAGGGTAACGCTCGATTCGTATTCCCGTCGCACACACGCAATCGAGGGAGAGTCTCGACGGGTTTTCGGTCGGTTTTCGGGTTCGAAAGTAGGCTCGTGCCTTTGTCCGGGTTACGGAAGAGAGAGAAAGAGAGAGAGAGGTCGTTTCGTGCTCGCTCGTCGGAACTCGGCCACTCTCGTCCGCAGATTTTCGCTCTTTTGACCTTTACACGCACGCGTGCGTTCTCGGAGGCGATCTCTCTGGCGAGAAAAAAAATTCGATCGGCAGGAAGTCTTTTCACCGATTCGTACTGTACTTACAAGTTAAACGCGTAAGATTCTCCACGAGAACATTCTCAGCATCAAACTCGATTGGATTCGCAATGAAAATAAGTTTGGGTTAGATCTGATTGGCCATGGCACTCCTATAAACCCAACACAATAGCTTAGCTAGAAGAGTGCCCATTGGAAACTCGCTGGAAAAGGAAAAGAGTCGCAATTTTCGTACAACCCCGCGCAAGAATTCTCCGGATGTCCGAGGCTAGATCGATTCCTAAACGTTCGACGGTTGCGCTGTAACCGCTCGACTTTATTCTCGCTCCGGATTTCGTGCGCGTGCGCGCGCGTGCATTCGATATCTCTTTCCCTACCCCGCCCCTCTCCTGTCACTCGTCTCTCTCTCTTTTTTTTCTTTCTCGAATGTATTTTTTCGCGTTACCGGGAACACCTCGTTCATCCACGAGCGCGTCCTGGCGCAGCGCCAGAGCCGGTGGGTGGGAAACGGAGAGTCGCGGTTGCGTACCTATATGCGCTACAGAAAGAGAGAGAGAGAGAGAAAGAGATGGAAAGAGAGAGAACGCAGGAAGAGTCATGGCGTTACGCGCGCGACTTTTACTTTTTGTAAAAAAAAAAAATTCCCGCGGTGGCCTTCTTTACCTACTCTCTTCCTCACCCGAGACGCAGTCGTTCGACTCGCACGCGCATCGATCAGCCAAATTGAGTTTACAGATCGCTCCGGAGTCGTTTTTTTTCTCCCCCCGTTTTTTATCACTTTCTTCTCGAGAACCGAGAGCACTTGGAGGTTATCTCGTAATGGCGCGTCGGACTCTCGACATCGTTCTCCATATATATGTATACATAAATACATACATGTATTACGCGTATATTCGTGCGTGCACCTCTCGCTTCACGGGTGTGAAATTTATGCGCGCCCGATACCGAGCGAAAGAAGGAAGAAGATTTTTCCCTTCTCTGTACGTCGAGCTAAGCCTGCCAAGTCGCCATTAGCGCGTGGAGGAATGTCCCCGCTGTTGCGTTAGACACGTAACGAGAACTCTCCGAATTATCTAAAAAGAAGAAAAAAAAAATTCGACCGGCAGTATGTACGCCACGCGTCACAACAGGGACTCGTACCGATTATTCTTTCACCCTTGCCTCTATCTCTCTTTTTTTCCGACTTCGTTACATGCACGCCCGAATGCATATTCAACGGCACTCCGGGCAGACCCCGTGCGCAGGAAGTCAAAATTCGCCGACTGGCCGGTGTAGCCCGGACCGTGCATTTACATTGATAAATATCCCGAGAGAGCTAATAAATCGCCTATTACCGTTCCAGGTGTCGCAGAGTTCTCATAGCCTACGCGTTGATAGTGACTAGCCGAAAATAGAGTCTCTTTTTGGTTTTATAATGTATTTCAAACCCGATTTTGTGCACCGTTTGGATGGAATTACTGATTTTAAGTACTGATTACACAATGATATTATAAATTATCATTTAATTAAAGATTTACTAACTACGTAACAATTGTTGTATAGTTGTATTATCAATACTTTTTCAGTGTACCAATTATTTTCAGTCCTATGCGTCTGACACAGTATTGATTCTTCAACTGAAAAACAACTGGAATTTCCTCGAAGCCCAAATATTCGCGTCGCACGACAAGAAGTTTCATTTTATTTTGCCACCTGTGCGAAACAACCGCGAGTCGGAGGGCTCGCGTGTGCGTCGCGCTATTCACTCGCGTAAATCAACCGTAATGGAGGCTCGTACGTTCTCGCGTCTCGTGCGCACGGCCCGGACAATTTGTTGTATAAACGCGAAAAATAGGGAAGGAGGATTAGTATCGCGTATATCGAGAAGCCTGAATCGATCGTTGCATAACGCTCCCGTTCCGCTCGAAATCGTCGCGGAACCGAGCGTCCATTCGAGCTGCCCGGCTTACGCGCTCGATAAGACGTAATTGGCGCGTTTACCGCGGCCGTTATTGCCACCTTCCGTTGCGTGCGCGATCTCGGTGCACACTCGCATAAACACTACACGGCGTCTCAAAAATAGATCCCTTCATCGAGGACCCGAGTTCCGAACGAATCTTCGTTGCTTTCATACGATACGTGACTTTTTTTTGTTAATAAATTCCGTACAAATTGATGTTTATAATTTTAGCCCCCCTCCCTTTTGAAAATTGTACTTTATTTGTACTGTATCGTGCAATACTTATCAAAAAAGTAAGACATTTAAAACTTAAAAAATCGAAAAAAAAAAGTTATATTTAAATTACCTGGTAGGATTTCCGAGGTGTTCTTGTTGTCTAGAGCTCAATAATATGCAACTGATCAAAGGATATATAAGATTTTAAAAAATTTTCTTGCAAGCCCCCACAGAACCCGGGTACTGTATAACCCCGAGAATTTAAAAAAAAAAAGTTCGGTTTCGGCAGGGGTTATACATATAGTACCTAGGCCCCGCGGAGACTCGCGAGAAAATTTTCTGAAATTTTGTGCCCTCTTTAATTTGTTGCAGTTTATTGCGCTCTAAGCAGCAACAACAATTCGGATCTCCTGCTAGGTGATTTAAATGTTTTTTTTTTCAATATTTCAGTTTTATAATTTTTCGTGGGTATTGTACAATGTAGTACAAATAGAGTACAATACAGTAAAATTTAAAAAATTTTTATTTTTCAGAAATGGGGGCTAACATTATACACATTACAAACTGCATTATACGATGAATCTCACACTCATTTACAATTTGATTAAATATGTTAGAATTTCGGAAGGTTTCTTGCGGCTGGAAGAAACGCCTTTATTCCGGTACACCCTGTACACGAGACTATTACCCCTGGCAGGGTCCGAAGCTCGCAGAAACAACGGCTCGGAGAGCGTGCGAGAGGGAGGGAAAGAGAGAGAGAACGCAATCTCGAGGAGAGTTACCCTAGAATTACGCGAACCAGCCGGCTCGATGTGTTTTTACCATCCTCGGGGGCTCTCGCGCCGTTTCTGCGCTCTCCCCTTTACGAGGCGAAATTTTGCGAAACGCGAGCCCGTCCGTGGGAGTTTTTATTTCTCTCTCTCTCTCTCTCTCTCTCTCTCTCTCTCATTCCCACCCCCGACGTGAGCGCTCTGGAAAGTGCATTTTCGCCACGGTCACGCGCCTATTTTTATCGGGAACGTGTCGCGCGGGTATACACCGTCAGGACTGGCCAAGCGTGTCCGCGTATAATCGCGAACTCGCCGTGGCACAAAAGACGCCGCCCGACACCACCGGCGACGTCGAGCTTCAAACAAGTTTTTCACACTCGGTTGCGGCCTGTAACGCGAAACGCGCGCTCTCTAGCTCTCCCCTCGACCCCTCACTCATTCTCTCTCCCACGCGAGTGAGAGCTTTTCACGTTACATCGCGCGAAAAAAAAGTGACCTTTTACACGGGCTCCGATACACCGGAATTTTTGATAACACACTCGCCTGGAAATTCGTTCACTCGCGATCTTGCGTTACGACTACCCGATACTCTTTCTATCCTGAATCAGGGCTGATTTCGCGTTTGTTCTGGTTGAGAACTCGATATGTTTGATTTACAGAAACTAGACGTAATACATATTTTTTCTAATTACGAGTACCTAATATGTATATTAGGTAGATACCAGGTTTGCCGATAAGTCATAAAAAATTGAAGCTATAGTAAAAGTAAACAATTGGTACCGATTTGCAGAAACGCGACCTAATACATCATGTATTTGTTCTAATTGCGAATACCTAATAAGGTAGACACTGGGTTCGCAGAAAAACCATGAGAAAGTTGAATCCGTAGTAAAACTAAAAAGTTCGTATCGATAAATTTCTGACAGAACAACGAAATCGATTTTTCGGTTAATTTTGCATTCGCCAATATTCGAGACCCTTTTTTGGTAGAAGTTGTTAACGCGAGTCCAGTGATCGCTCCGATTTAAGTAATTGCGGGCGAGCGGAGCGTCGCAGGGAATGCCTTCAACGTTTAATCGATGACACGGGCCATTATCGCGACTAAAAATGGGACAAAAATAACGAACGAGTCTCTGCCTCGAAATATTATACGAGTTTTATTTCGAACGTCGAATTACCCGTATTTTCGGCTAGCCGAGAGGCGTCGCGTGGTAAAGTCATGAGAGCCCGAATAATAGCAGCCGAAAATTTTTCATACGCTGAGCAGTCAATTTTTGAAAACACCTTGCCAGTCTATCGAAAGATCTAAACTATCTTTTCCTCTCTATCTCTCTCTTTCTATCTACTTCGCTCTCCTTTCGGGCGAATGGGAAATTTACTCGAGGGGGGTTGCGTGGGCGGCGTGCAAGTGGCAAGGCGCGCAAAACTTGCCGGAATTCGGCGAGAGCGGAGCGGAAAGTTGGCGAACACGTGCTTCGCAAACCGCCTTTCCCTTCCGCGGAAGTATTCCGGCTAGAGAGAGATGGTAAAACCGGCTAGCTGACAACTTGGCGGAAAGTCTTCTCGCGATTATCCCAAGGCCTCTCCCTCTCCCTCTCTCTCTCTCTCTCTCTCAGTCTCTTCTGTGACGGCATCTCCCACGGAATCTTGCAGGTCCTTGCCGCGGTTCGCAACTTCTAGTATCAAACTGGACCCGAACAACTCGTGTATCCTCGTCTAGGTAGAACCTCGGAATTCCGAAGTGCGTACAGCAGCGCGTTCGGTTTCGTGTTAATCTTCTATAGGTACCTGTATGACGCTCTCGATGTCGCGATTCTGGAATTGAGCTCGCTGAATCGAACAAGGGAGGGTTTGTCGCGTTCGAAACATTGCTATTATCGTCTTCGAGTTAACACGTAGCGTCGTGTTCATTTTTCACCGCCTATAGTGGGTTGCGATATAGCCTCGAGCTTACCTCTCTCAATCTCATTTTCTCTCTCTCTCTCTCTCGGGCTTTTTGAAGTCGAATAAAAATCAATACTCATTATTAAACAAAATTTTTTTAAAACTGTTCTAAAATGTGGAATAAATTATTAGAATATAAAGACTCGAAAGAACTAACAGTTTTTTTCTATCATTTGATCCAATTCATTACAGCTTGTTTATTTTTACGTACACCCTGCTCTCCCTCTTAAGCTACTTTTTCATACACATACTTCATACACTCAGCAAAATCCGTCTGGCATTCGACGTGTTAATCCAAAATAGATTGAAAAGTCCCTTTCTGCCTCTTTGTTTTCATTCTCGTGTAACTTTCGCCCCATGGGAAGCTTCTCCAGAGCTGATAAATATCCGTCCTCTCTCCAGTCTCGCGAAGAATCCGATATTCACGGAATTCGAGCTCTCTCTCGCTCTCTCCCTCCCGATTCTACAGCTCGACGAATTACATAGACGAGATGTTTCGCGCAACGAGAACGAAAGAACGGTAGGACGGAATCGAGACTCGAACGCAACAAGCGTAGGGAACGGGCGGTTATAGAGTCGCGAAATTAGGAGCCAGGAAAGTTTCGACGGGTGGGTGAGAGAGAGAGAGAGAGAGAGAGAGAGGAGAGGGTGCTCGCTCGATTCTCGCGTCTTCCTTTCGCCTCCCCTCTTCGTTTCGCTCGCTCGACGCCACTCTCCCCTCCTCTCCCGCGGCCACCCTCCACATCGCGCGAAAACTCGGTCAAAGTCTCGTCGTCGCGCCGCGTCGTCTAGCTTTCGAGATTCGAAGGGCTTTTTCTCGTCCTATCTTCCTCTCTTTCCTTCTCTCTCTCTCTCTCTCTCTCTCTCACTCTCTCTCGGTCTCTGTTCTCGGCTATTAATCTCCCACCCTTCTTCTTTTCTCCTTCTCCGAACAACGCCCACCCCTCGGGATTATTCTCGATTCGCGTTCGCAACTAATTAAGTCGAGCTACGCTCAGAATGTCTCTCGACGAGTTTACGAGAATGCGGTGTAACGTACAATGACGCTTCATCTCGGATAATTTTCTATGCGAGCAACTTTTTAGCGAGAACGAGGGCGGCGGGGGACTCTGAAAACATTCTCCTCTAATGGATAACGAGGGATGAACAAGTTGAGATAAAAAAAAAGCGACTCGCGGTGTTGGACTCGTTCGTTATCCATCCGAAGCCGGAGTTGCGTGGGTCAGGTCTTGCGGGAGGGAAAGACGGATGCGAGTCATAAACTTGATTGATCTGTCTGCGGAGGGTTTTCTCTCTCTCCCTCGAAATCGGCCAAAGTTCGACGCTCCACTGTCTACCTTCTTTATACAAGGGTGCCCTCGGTATTCTCCATAATATTCCCTCGTCATTTTTCAAATTCGCGCGGTAAATCGTTTCGCTCGACACCCCGGAACAAAATGGGAAGGAAAATCCACGAGATCGCAATAAAAAGCTGCGATAACAGCTCGTACAGAAACGAAACGATCCTCGGATTCCTCTTCTCCCGTTTCGAAAATGAACACCCGTGACCGATTCACTCGTGGAGCGTAAAATCACCGCGACCGATTCCATCGACGCACGCCAATTTCCCGATATTTACTTTTCAAGTAAACTCCCTCGCCCTTTTTTTTGCGAGCGATGAAGTTCGCCGGGGGTGAAACGCGACGAGGGTGAAAACAAGAATGAGAGGGAGAGAGGAACTCGCCGAGGTAGGTCAGGAGCGCCGGTGTAGAGACAGGGAGTGGGTACGAATCATAAAATTTGATTGGACCAGGAGCGCGAGGGGGAGACTCGCTGTGTATCCGATATATCGACTGCCGCGTATATTCTCTCCGCATTTCCAGCCCGTGTAGAGAGAGAAGGAGAGAACGAGAGAGGAAGCGAGACGGGCGTAAGGCGGGAGCCGGAAAGGGACAGTAGCACGTGCACGAGTTCTCTCTCTCTCTCTCGCTCGACTGTTCATTCATCGGTTTTTGCTTCTCGATTACGAGCCGACGCGCTCGCTCGCGCTCCCTCACCACATGTCTGTGTTTGTGTTTTTTGTCGAGAAAACCGAGACTCCATCCCGTAACGGGTTATTTACGCTCGCGACAAAAGAACAGAACTCCGAGAATCGAGCCAATTCGGGGACGGCTGATCGAGTTGGCTCACTCTCGATTTCAATTCCCGAAGTTTCCACCGCGATCGGTCGAGAGAGAACCCAGCCACGAGGGATTATCCGCCTTCTCGGCGTTCTCGAGAATCGCGATACCGAAGGATTAGCCAGCCTGCGCGGGATTATATCCGAATATAGCGATAATTATAAGGCACTACGTGAAATCTATTCGAGATGCCGAAACTCTCGATTAGTGCCAGGTTTTTTTCTTCAAAATATCGTATACGAAAAAAGAAGAGACTTCTTTATTCGACTCCAAAAAACTGTAAGCCGCTCGGTGCGCCGCTATTCAATCGCGTTATCTCCTCGACGAATAAGTATCGCAGAATTAGATTACGTTAACGTATGAAAATTAATCGCCTGTCGCGATAAAATGACATAACGTTGTCGCACGTCGTGAGTTCGCAGATTACGCTCGTTTCTTTCCTTTTTGTATTTCTTTTCGCGCTTTCAAACCGGACCCCGGTATTGCTCGCGATTAGAAACGCGATATTTGATATGAGTACGCGCTCCGAGTATTTCACCAAATTGGAATCGCTGTCGAGACATCGAAGAGGGTGGGTTTGATTAAACCTTTAACCCAGATTTCCTAGCGATATTCAACCTCGTAGTCGTCTTGGGTGTATCTCTCGCTCGGATTAATCCGTAATAGCCGCAAAAGACATTCCGACGTATGTGTCGCTTCTCTATCAAAGGTGTGTTCAACTATCGCTATTTTTATTTCAACGTACACCGAGTAAAAAATTTTGTTCGAAATGTAAATTTTTATATTTCCAAAACATTTTGATTGTTTAATCAAATAAACAATAAAAAATACAAAATACAAAATACTACAAAATACTCGTTAAATATATTTTTCACTCAAAAGATTTTCCTCTTCATTTTACAAAATATCGTTTTGGTAATATATGAATTCACATATAATTGATTCGAAAAAATTTTCACTCTGTGTAGAAACGCAGAAGTAACATTCTTCAATGTAAATTTTGTGTCGAATTCGTGACATATTTACGCTCAATGTTCGAATAACGAGAATATCCTTAATTTTCTCGGATTATTTGTCAATTTGTTTTTTTAGAATATCATATAGATATACTCATCGTTAGAACTAGCGATCGAGGTGACGCTATTTCAGTCCCTAGTGGCTGCTCCGGTTGCGAATTGTAAGACGCTTAAAGATCGTAACAGTCTCCTCTGCTTCTGTTAATCGCTTTCAAAAAAGCGTAAAAAAGTTGCTCGGGCCTTCCACATTCTCTCTCGAACGGGGATAAATCGAGTGCCATATTCGCCGAACGCGATAATCGATTATGCCGTTGACAATGGCCCGTTCGCGATTGAATTGTTCGTCGAACAATGTCTGGCATCCCCTCCGAGTGTCGTCGAAATCCAACCGGACGCCTCGATGATCGCACGACTGTTTCCTCTGTCTTCGTTTCATTATTAGATCTCGCCAATCGCTCGACCCAATTTCGCCGGAATCTCCAATTCCATTCCGCGGTCCGGAGTCCTGCCTCTCGACGAGCCGTTAATTCGAGAAAAAGAGATGCCGAAAATTTCAGGAGAGAATAAACTCGGATGTGTTTCCAGTCCGAGAACCGGTTCGCTCGGTCCAACACTCGCACCTCCTCGAATCGTTCTTTTTTTCCTTCTCATCCTCGTTCCCTCTTATTGTCTCCCGCGGGTTCAACGCGCCCGATACTCGCGAGCCTCCCATTCATTATTTTTCCACACCCTCTTCGGGTTTTCGGTACGCAAACTTCTCGTGCTCGAAAATAGAGCACCGAGGAAAAGTGCAGCATGCACATGAGAACGATCCGAGGGCAGAGGTAAATTCGAAGCCTTAGCCCTGAAGCAGTTAACCGAGATGTTGGCGAAACGTCAGCGAAATACTCCAAACGCGGTTCCCTTCCAAAACCAAGAACGTTTTTAGAAGGGTGTGTGTGTTCGTCTCATCGAGGGTTCTCCATAGCACGTGCGAGTGCTCCAACGAGTTTTATGAATGGCTTGGCGCACGTGGTTCGAACGCTTTCCGATACCAAATGCTCTTGCTCTCTGTCACCCGGCTGGCCGAATAAGGGCGAAAAAAGAATCGCGTCGGAAGGAACGAGAGAGAGAGAGAGAGAGAGAGAGAGAGAGAGAAAGAAAAAGAGCGTAGGTCGTCTACCTTGTAATTTATAACTGGAAACTCGGAACTGCCACGCAACTTAAGGCGATATGTCGATTCCACCCGGGGGAATCCCCCGCCGCCTGGAGGCCGCACACTCGCTTTCCGACCTTCGACCTCGAATCGATGGCCCTCGCGCGAGATTTTCTTCTTTCCTTTATTCTCTCTCTTTCTCTCTCCCGCTCCAATAATCGCACATGGGGATCTCCGACCTTGGATTATCGGCCAGCGAGATAACGAAATTGTCATCTCTCTTTCTTTCTTCCTCCGGCTGCTCGGAGTCTAGCTGCGCAAACTTCGACTCTTGCGGTTTCTTTTTTTCCCGTACGAGAAGAGAGAGCGACGGAATTCACGTCACTCGCGACAATGGGTCATTCGCGGTTTGTCGAAAAAAAAGAAAACTCAAAGAAACTGTGCCCGTGTACTGTTATACGAGTGAGACGAATAGACGCGGGTCCTTTCACTCGGCGTACCTCCGCACATCCTTCCCGATGCGGAATAAATATGTTAATACCGCGAGCGGGCGAGCGAAAAAAAAAGTGACAGGGAGGTATAAATTCGCGATAGTGGCTTCTCGTCCAGGAGCGGAACGAGCGCGTCGGGTCGCTGCGAAGAGAGGGGCCCTACGGACCGCGTGCGCGAGAGGTTATTATTTGCCTCGTAAATTTTTATTGCGCACGCAGGACTCCTTTTTTACGAGGGCCATTACGCCCGTTGCCACGTAAGGTCGTACCAGGCACTCCTCTATCTCTCTCTCTCTAGAGCTCTCTCGCCCCTCTCATCCCTTATTTCTCTTTTAGCCTTTTTCGTTGCCACGAATCCACGTAGCCTAAGGTATATGTAGTATATGTGTGTGCACGGGGTGTCTTGGAATGACCGCACGTTTTTCGAATAGCCGACAGCTCGAGAAATTTAGAACAGAGAACCTCTTTCTCATTTTTCCCTCCGATTTAAGGCTCTTTGGTTACTACGATTGTTCGTTCGACACCAATAAATTTGGAAGTTGATAGCTATGTGTGAAATTTAATTTTATTTTGTTGTTCTGTTAAATTGAGAATTTTAACAATAAAATTAAAATTAATCACGCCCACGAGTTAAAATTCATCGATTGACCAAAGTGGATCGCGAACAACTCGAAAAAGGTACAAGATTTCGAAACAGCTCAAGACTTTTGTTGTCGAAATTTTACGAGTTATCTCCTTTTTGAGACTATATACTAAATTCCGAGACACCCGGTACACATGACGTATATATTTATATATATATATACGTTCGTCCTCTTTCTTTCGTAAGAGGAGCTCAACTATTCCAACGCGAAATTCTCGCCAGTTTCCTCTTCTTCGGCTTTCTTCCTTCGTTCCTTTTTCCTTCCACGGGGCCTCATCGCGCAAACAAACCACGTCGTTCGAAAACGTCGGCAGTGGGCCGTTATTAGTTTCGTAATCGCCAGCGCGTAGACGCCTGGACAAAGGACAGGGGTTGACTCTGGCGCGGTCTGACGTCATCCTCGCGCAAAACCGAGCGCTGTAAACACGCTCGTTCTCTCCATCCGCGCGAACATAACCGCGAGAATTTTGGCAGCGGGTCAAAATTTTTCAGTGAGAGAAAGAGAGAGAGAGAAAGAAGAGACGAAAGAGTATCGACGGGATCGATCCTGCCGGAGATCGTTCCCGCAGGATGGCCTCCCCTTATCCTCCCTCCTGTACGGTCCGTGGGGAGAAAAGAACCCGGTTCCCCTCGTTCTGTGAATCGAGGAAAAGAGAACGAGGAAAAACGAGTCCGAGAGAGAGAGAGGGAAAGAGAGAGAGAGAGTGCACGAAATCGTCCGTGAAACGAGTCTTCTCTCAGGTACAGCCGCGAAAGGATTTTCGATAATCCGACAGGGGGATGAAGAGGGTTACAGCGGGGTGGCGAATTGCTCGCTATATATACGTATGTATACATACATACACCGCTTGACCTAACCTAACGCGACACTTTTCGAGCCACCACGTCCCTCCCGTCGCACCGTACCATGGAGAAAACTCGGAACGCGTTCCACGGGAATATGGAAACGATAAAGACGCGCGTTTGAAAAAAAAGAAGGTGATCGATCCGTGAAATGCCCCCGTGGAGAGGAAAAATACGATCGATCCGCGCAAAAATCCTCAAGAAGCGGAAAGGAGAGAGAGAGAGAGAGAGAGGAGCGAAATTTTTCGCGTAATTCTCGCTCGGTGTGCGAGGGACGTGTAGGGGGTGCAACAATGAAATAGTTTGGCTGGGATCTAGCCACAGCGAGAGAGGAAAGACAAACCCGTGGGCAGGAGAAGAGAGCGAGGAGGTGTAGTCGAGGAGGAGGAGAGGGAGGAGGGAGGTGGAGGAGGGAGTGGAGGAGAGAAAGTGGTGGAGGCGGGTCGGAGGGAGCGGGTGCTTTTTCGTTATCGACATTTTCCACGGGCTCGTCGAGGTGTGCGTGAGAGCGTGTATGTGCGTGAGCCTCTCTCTTCTACACACACACACCCACACGAAAGCGCGTATACGCCAAGCTCGAACGTTGTGGACGTGTATATATACCTACAGACTGTACGAGCAGAAATTTGTATACGTGTGCGTTAACGTGTCGATGGATGTATGCAGTCGTGTGCACGGGGCTCTGTGTACGCGCTCTCTCTCTCTCTCTCTCTCTCTCTCTCTCTCTCTATCTATCTCTCTCTCGCTCGCCTGCCGGCCTCTATGTATGTGTGCGTGTAGAGTTTTCTGGAGGTTTCCCCTAGCAACGAGCAGCACCAGCCACAGCCCGGCTTAGGGGTAGTTACGAACCCCCGCGCGAAATACGGTCGCTCGAGAGAGAGAGATCGGTACCACGAGCGCTATCTACAAATTTATCCTAGACGCCGAGGAAGTGGACCGGGTTACTCCTTCTTTTGTCCCGGAAACAGCCCGAGATGTACACGCGAAATTTTAAGGATCGGTAACGAGCCGGGGGAATAAATATCGCGGGCCACTCGGAGCTACCCATTCAGCGTTAAACGTTTGAAAAACGAGGGAGGCTTCTTATTTTTCAGTGTGCCGATCTAATTAACGAGCCAGTCTTCGACAACACTGTTAGGCTCTCAATGGCGGGTCTGGAGCGATTCAGCGCGAATCGGGAAAACGCGATTTTCTATAAGGGATTGATTTCAGGGTAGAACTTGAGATAATTTCGTTTTTTTTATATGTCTGGCTGTAAACCGAAAATAAACTATTGGCTGGATCTCGTAATCTCGTATGCAAAAATGAATAACGAGAACTGCAAACGAATTTTGGCGAATTTCTATTAGTAGTTGTTTAATTCGGATAATTTCTCGGAATTGTAAAATATTTTACCATTTTCGCGTACCCTACTTTTTCTACTAAAAAAAAGCGAGGTACAATTAAAAACGCAATTATTGAGAATCGAGCTTTCGTTCGAGTGCGAAGAGGTAAAAGTTCTGGTTTTAATTACGAAAATCGCTATCGAATTTCCGTTAATGAAAATTTGGAAAATTATAATTAACAACGATGATAGGGTGTGCATTTCACTCGCGAATTCGGGGCTTCGCGATTCGTCCATTGGTCGATCTCGATGCGGGCTGCGTACTTTGTTTTCAAACATATTGTGAAACGAGAACGAGCGAGCGAGAAAGAAAAATCGCGGAACGATGTTCATTCGCTCACAGGGAGGAAGAGAGATCGAGAGAGAGAAGAGGAACGAGAGATCCGTTTTCACGGGGAAAGCTCGATGAAATTCGGCGGTATGCGCGCACGCACAGGCCGCGGGGGTAACTCAATCCGAGGACTTTCCGGGGAAAAGTGTTGCATTACCGGGTGTGCTATTTCTCCGTTACACACCCGGATCGCCCACGTCCGAAGAGCCAAATTCAGGACATTAAAAGCGCGATATCGATTGCGCCGTCGGCTCTCGGAATTTCCCCTCTACCAACCCTTTCGTTATTCTTTCTCTCTAACGGAAACGATCGGGGATATCCGAGATCCGATTCGAGTTAGAATACACTTCGTACAGAAGCCGAGGGAAACAGATAAAGAGTGTGAGAAGGATAAAAGAAAAAGTGGGG